>JAMZAV010004072.1:0-121485 GCA_024449915.1 Sweltsa coloradensis
AAGCCAAGAGCCAAGTGCCAAGGAACTGGCACTCTGCAAAAAAGTAGAATACCTAAAAATATACGTTTCCGAGCAGACAATGTGTTGAGAAGGCAAGGAAGGGGATCAATGGACATGGCCACAGTGGCGTAACTCCCAATGGTGCAAGAGTAAGCGGTGCTTAAAAAAAAGAAAAAAAGAGCCATTGTAACTGGCCCCGCATTAGTATTAGTATTAGTAGATTTAGGGCGCTCTAAGAGCTAAGATTATTCGCGCCTCCAAGATAAAACAATTTCTATAAGTGTGAGTTACCACCATGTGTACTTCTTTCCAAGGGCAGGGACGTAAGGGGAGACGCGGGGGGACAAGGGATGGACAGGCCTGTGCTGGTCAGAACCAGCCACAAGCGTATGGGGAGGGCAGAGGTTCCCCCACGTCGTGGTCGTCTGAGTCTGAGTCATCATCCGTCCGTGTTGTCATTGTCGTCGCCGTCGCGGAGGTAGTCAAAGGGAAGGGGTTCCCCGACGACGACCCAGAGCTCGCCATTAGTTTCAGGGAGTGAAACTCCCCTATTCACGGGCCAAACCGCGAGAAGGTGTCGAGTTGGAATTTGAAGGCCCTTCAGTCCAAATCAGAAGTTAAAAAATTTCTGACTTTGGCGGTAATCGAACCCTGGACCTTCTGTATTGGAAGCAGGAAGGCTAACAACAAGACCAACGAGCCACACTCACCGACATGTCATTCTATAACTCTATGCCAATCAGTTTCTTACCAAAACACGAATTAAATAATTTGTTATTTTTACATTATCTAAGCTTCCAGTCATCTAATCCAATTACCGTTTGTAAATCACATGGCCACTGAGATGACTGACATCGGTGCAAATTTTGTCTTCTCGAACATTATCCATTGAGGTCCCACAAACTGATACGTCCAGGGCCAGCCAGCCAGCCAGCCACCCACCCAGCCCGATAAGAAAGTCATTTTGAACGATCTTGACGTCTCAATAACTTCTAGACGCATCAGCAGATCGGGATGAAACTTGAAATGGGTCATCTCATAGTAAAAGCCCATCGATTGAAGCAAGTTGCAGGTTTTTATCACTCATGGTTTCGCGTCAGGAACACCGTGTTAAGTGCTAATGTAGGCGTGCGGTAATAGGCGCTTAAGGCGCTCAAGTTGCAAGCTCCATCAGTGAGCGGCAACCAGACAATCTAGGCAGAAAAATATAATTGAAAATACATTGTTTATATCATAAATCAAAGCAATAATGAACAAACAAAGAGAAAAGCAAAATCATTAACAAGAACTTATGAAGGTAAATTAACATTACACAAATACACAGACAACAACCTACAAATAAATAGTAAAAATCAATTCTTTGCTCTTTGATTCATTATCATTGCTTCAATTTTACTTTTAAATTGTACAATTCCTAGATCAGTAAACTGGCTTCTAATATCATAAGAAATTGAATTCCAATAGGATACGCCTCTGTACATAAATGACTTTCTAAATGCTTCAGAATTTAATCTAGGAACTTCCAATGAGTTTATTAAAGTAGAATTTCTATCACGATCAACAATTTTAAAAATATTTGGTAGAATACCTAAAAACATACCTTTCAATACTTTGTATGTATTTACCAGCACGCTATACTTCATCCTCTCCTCAATCGTGAAACAATCAGACTGCAAATCTTGGCTCAAGGGAAATGAATCAAACAGATGGTCAATTCTCTTCTGAAGTACAACATACTCAGTAGAAGGTCTTACTGCCCAAACCACTAAGCAATAATCAATAACAGAGTAAATATAAGAATCTACAAGTAACCTCAACATTCTCTCAGTTACAAACCTCTTCATTCTACTTATAGTTCCAATTACTGATGATACTTTATTACACACATATTCATAATGTTTCTTAAAATTTAAATTACAATCCAAGAAAACTCCAAGATATTTAAATTCATACACTCTAGAAATTAATTTACCATTACAATTTAACGTCAAATGAATATCATTCATGCTTCTATCATTAGCCTTATGAAAAATCATAAAATTTGTTTTGCTATAATTAATATCAAGTTCTTGAGTTTTAAACCAATCATCCATCCTCTTTAGAACTTCTTGAAGACGTCTTACGATCTCTTCGACATCCACACCTTCTAAATAAAAGACCAAGTCATCAGCATATAAGATATAATTTATGCCTCCCATTATAGTAGATATATCATCTATATAAAGAATAAATAACAGGGGTCCTAATATTGATCCTTGGGGTACTCCACAAAATATATTAAATACTTTTGAACTATATTTTGCAAGATTTATAAACATTTTTCTATTTAAAAAATAATCCGCCAAAATTGATAACAAATAAGGACTTACGTTATACCTGGTTTTTAATTTTATTAAAAGAGGTAAAAAGGGTACTGAATCAAATGCTTTCCTAAGATCAACAAAGACAGCTCCAACCTTACCATTCCGCTTGTCAATCCCTTTATAAATAAAATCTGTAAATGCTAGAAGGGCACTTTGCGTTGACCTACCTTTCCTGAAACCATGCTGGTTTTCACTTAAACCTTCAGATGCATCCACTTCATGTAATAACCTCTTGTGTAAAATATTTTCAATAATTTTCCCTACAATTGGAAGAGTTGATAAAGGTCGATAAGAATTCCTATCACTCTTTTTACCTTTACCCTTATAAATAGGCGTTACCCTTGCCAATTTGAGCTTGATGTGTTTGATGATTAGATTGTTTTCTAAGTGTATAAATAACAAAATAAAATGATGATGATGAAAGTAATAGCAAAATAAAAGTTATGTATGTGAATGAAAATAAATAAATAAATAAAACAAATGTGTATGATGTGAATTAAATTTTGTTAAATAGATTACTATGGATGAGAAATTTAGAAAGTTTGTCGCCGTTATCATATGATAGAAGTTCTTCATATGAATGGGATATGTGTCCGTGCACACTAAGAGTTTGGAGTCCTTACTATCATCATCATCTTATCTTATATATTTGTAGACAGCCAAATCGGGAAAAGGTATACATGCTAAAGTTGTCATATGTAGAAAATACCAAATTACCAAATCATAATCAGGAAAACATTGCCAACGTCGTCATAATGAATAGCAAGTCAACATACTTCATGGATTTTATTTATTATTATTATTATTATTATTATTATTATTATTATTATTATTATTATTATTATTATTATTATTATTATTATTATTATTTTTTTTATTTTTTTTGAACTGTCATAGTTTGTCGATCAAATTGCTAAGGTAAAGAAATGTGATAAGTTTTTCACTGTTTTCATAAGACAAAAGTTCTTCATATGATAGATTTAAATTCAATTGTAGTCTCAACCCATCATACTTAGAGCAGTCAGTAAACAAATGATGAACGGAGAGCAACACATCACACGTGTCGCAAATCGGAGCAATCTTATCTCTGGTAAAAATATAGGCATGGGTGAGGTGTGTGTGCCCTATTCGTACTCGCGCCAATACAACCTCCTCACGACGAGAAAGTATGGAAGTAGGGGGTCGCACCTTCAGTGAAAGACAGGGAATCACACGACGCAGCTTATTATTCTGCAAAGCATTCCAACAATCCTGACCTAATTTCAACATAATTATGGTTCTTGAACCCACTGTGGACATCAGGAACAGGTACGAGGTCAAAATCAGTAGAAGCTTTTTGCGTTGCAGCCTTGGCTGCCAAGTCAGCCGCCTCGTTGCCAGAGATACCTACATGACCAGGGACCCAGCAGAACATGATTTTGTAGCTTCTTGCATGAAGATTCTCCATGAAGAACTAAATATCAATTACTATATGGTGGGTAAAGAACATGACGTGGAGTGCCTGAAGTGCACTTAAACTATCTGAACATACCATGAAGCTTCCACATCTTTGTTTCATAATATATTTCAAAGCTTTTCGTATGGCATACAGTTCAGCAGTAAAAACAGAACACATGTCGGTACTTCGTTACCTAAGATCCCGCAATGGCCAGGGACCCAACAAAATACCACAGACTTTTGTTTAGAGGAAAGATTTGTAAGTATAACCTGAATCTTGTGAATTATGGGATGACTTGGATAAATTTCAGACATTGCTTCCAGGGAACTCAAAGAGTCTGAGCAGATTAGAAACTTTGATTCGTTACTCCTTTGGACATATAGTAGGCTTTGAAGTAATGCAAAAAGTTCAGCATTACACACACTGAACATTGGGTGGAGGTGGAAAGTGAAGAAACCTGCATCAGTAGTATAAGCACAACCAACCGAATCATCCATTCTAGAGCCGGGCCGTAGTCGCGATCTGTAGGGGACGGGTCGTGACACCCGCCGAGGAGGAAGCCTGCGGTAAGCTAGCCCATCCCACGTCCAAGTGGGCAACCGACGCGGAAGTTAGGGCCCGCTATCAAACCAATCTTGAGAGAGAAGAGACGCAACCCGGTAAGAAACGCCAGTTGAATCGGTAAGTGAAGCTTCCCACCGGATACAATAACACTAATCTGGCCATTAACGATCCAATCTCCCACCTGATGCAGTTCTCCCGCCACAACGATGCGCAACAGTTGCATGCCGATGCCTATCAACTGCTCCTCAGCTGCTCTGCTACTCGTTTCGGCATTGCCTGCATGCTAAACGAAGGGGACCACGACACGGGACTCAAACTTGTCTTATAAATGTCATGTCGAAAGGATACAATATGTTACCCTTTCCATAAGCGAGGTAACTACCCATTCTGGGAACAGAACTCATCAAGCGCACGGTCCGAGTAACATATGTAGAGATCAGGGTCTTCCTTTAAATGCTAGGCAGGAGATGGACATAGCCACATCCGGTATCTGTGTCCACGCTGCCTAGCATTTCAAGGGAGGCTTCGATTGGTTTGATTGGATATTGCTTTACGTCTCATATTTATGCAACTTGGCTAATCGAGACGAAGGGAGGGACGTAAGGGATGACGCGGGGGGACACGGGGTGGACAGGCCTGTGCTGGTCAGAACCAGCCACAAGCATATGGGGAGGGCAGGGGTTCCCCCACGTCGTGGTCGTCTCTGTCTGTGTCATCATCCGTCCGTGTTGTCTTTGTCGTCGCCGTCGGGGAGGTAGTCAAAGGGAAGGGGTTCCCCGACGACGACCCAGAGCTCGCCATTAGTTTCAGGGAGTGAAACTCCCCTATTCACGGGCCAAACCGCGAGAAGGTGTCGAGTTGGAATTTGAAGGCCTCGATCTCGATACATGTATTACCCTGACTCTGCACTCGTTGAGTTGTGTTCCCGGGAGCAGTAATTTTTGTTATTATTATTAGATTCAGGGCGCTTTAACAGCAAAGAATATTCGCGCCTCCAAGATATGGTTTATGAGGCTTAAGAGTTAACAACCATATGCTCTTCTTTCAAGTGGGAAACGTAAGGGGAGACGCAGGAGGTCGCGGGGTGGACAGGCCTGAGCTGGTTAGAACAGCCACAAGCATATGGGGAGGGCAGTGGTTCCCCCACGTCGTGCTCGTCTTCGTCTGTGTCATCGTCCGTCCGAGCTTGTCATTGTCGTCGCCGTCGGGGAGGTAGTCAAAGGTATGTGAAATTAAAAGAGGAAAATTTGGCAGTAATATTAATAAATCGTTATAATTGTCTCAAGGTATGGATTAAAAATTAAAATTATCGTTTTTTTGTTGTTTGTTTTTGGTTAGGATTGATAGTTTATGGCGGCGGCTCCAACAGATCGTGATTGGAGGGCTAGATTGCGGGCGCTTCAAATTCCAATATAACAGATAATAACGGGCGTAGGGCTACACCTCAAGAGGACTTTTAAGTTTTGCTCACAGGCATAGACAATCACTAGGTCCGGGGTAGGAGATCCTAACGAGGGGGAAGAACAGGTTTTTACTCCCGAAGTAGAAAGTGAAGTAGAAGTCATGTCGGTGGTTATAGTACCGAGGGTTTTTTGATATTGATGAAGTCATACACAACACGCTGCGTTATCCAATGGTTGGAATGATGCCAAGAGAATTAAGCTATATGTTCAATAATTATATGATGGTATGGCTCTGAAATTCGTTTGATGCTTTCAGAATACAGGAGAACTATAGAAGTTGGGGTAGTTGTTACCTGACGGTTTAGAGGGAGTACTTTCTAAAGCGTTTTTGCAAAAAGTCGGGGATTATGTGAATATGGATTTTAGGGATGATAAGAGTGTGCAGCGGAAGGGGAAGCTGTTATGGAATATGTTTACGAAAAGATTAAATTGTGTGATTAAAATTGCTATTCGGATGGCTAATGAGTGAGGGCTCAATTTTGTGTTCAGGTGTAAACTAAAATATATTCATTCAGCTAACTCTTATGAAATTTACAATGACGAAAAATTCTCGGGCCACCATGACTCTCCAAAAAAATTGTGAAAATGACATGTTTCGAGCTAGGGTCCCATCGGCAAAAAATCTCCCATAAGAAATAACATGGGGAGATCTTATCCACCGTGACCTTGGGAGGATTTTTGAATCAAAAATATTGGTTCTTATTGCGTACTCTACAGCCTTTTCTATGATTTGTTTTTTTGATTTGGACTAGTAGTTCGGTCAAAATAGCTGATTAAGAAAACGGGGTGTGATTTTGGAAATGCATATTTTTGCGTGAGGGTATAATTGGGCGACAGTTTTCAAGACACGATGTTTATAGGGGCATTTTAGATTGGTTAAATTTTAGATTGGTAACTATCTTGACCAAAAATCAGAAGCAGGTTAAGCAGATTTAGTAATTTCCTGTCCCCAAAATACCGAAAATTTTCCCAATTTCTTTTCTGGCTCAAAAACTTTTAAAACATTCGTGTTAACCTCACGAGTTACAAGATATAATTTATTAATCATCATTTTTTTTAGATAGTGATACCTCATGCGGTAAAAATAATTTTGTAGAGTTGTAGCCTATTTGTTTCAACAAGAGCTTCCAGAAACCCTTTACATACGAGAGTCCAGCGCTCTGGAATGCCTACCTTATGAAGTCAAAAAGGATTTTCCTCTCAGAAGGTTTAAGAGAGCAGGCAAGATAATGCTTTTTTTTGATAATTTGGTAGTATTTCTGTTTTTTTCCTGTTTGTTATGTATTTTTATTATTGGTTGTACATCAATCTTAGGATTGGTGTAATCTTTAAAGGGTCTCTGTCCCGCTATTTGCATCCATCGTTATTATATAATATGTGTACTAAATGTACGGAAATAAACACAAATAAATAATATATAATAATAATATTCAAATATAATAATGATAAGAATAATATAATATAATATATAATATATCAATAAAGGCAGTCATTGCTACTTTCGGGCAAGTGGATCGTAACTGTCCAATTACGGCAATTCAATGACGATATACCATATTTCTGATACCGCACCGCCGTGAATGATGAATCTGCGAGTATGCTCTAACGATCAGGAAATTATTGTATAGTGGCTTTTGAGTTCTGGCATTTAAGCCTTTACAATGAAAGGCATGAATGAACCAGGTTATAAGATGCCTATTATATGTTTTGTATATGTGTCTATAGCGGCTATTTTTCTTGGCGAACGTGCTGGAACTGCGTTCCGGCCAACTATTTTCATGTAGCATTTAAAAAATCAACTTTCTAATCGCCATTTGAACTGCCGTTCCGTGCGGCACGCCATTGGAAAAGAGAATTACGATGTCCTTTTCCGCCTGCGGCCGAACATATGACGACAGTCTCGGAGGGTTTTTTTCTTCTTTTCGCCTCCAGTCCTTTCAACAAGTGCATGACTCGGGGTTCTTACTCTTGTCTTGATCGCGGTCTGAGTTGCAGTGGCAGTGTCACCGTCAATGAATTGGTTGACCATCTCTGTCTCCGCAGTTTTTCGCCTTAAATGTGTGTGCATTGTGTTAAATGTGAATTCGTTTTGTACTCTCGTGGTGTTACCGTTTGTAGCGTGCGTGTGGAGTGGTAGCACTGTGATATTGTGCGTTTAAAACTGTATTTTCTTATTTGTTTTTGTATTTCTTCTCTCCGAGTGTCGTAAGTCAAGTAATTCACTCTGTTGGTTTGGTATAGATAATAACAATGAAAAAAATACTATTTTTTTCACATTCACCCCGATTCCTACAAGACTCGAACGGATGGGCGACTGGAAGGTAGACTGAATTAATTGTTGCTTTTGCTACTCCTTCCGCATTTGTCCCGTCTAGTAGTGCCCTTAAAGAAAATACGCTTTTGGAACATTCACATTCAAGACTGTGTACAAACACATTCAGAACAGCCATCCACGCTATAGCTACTTGTGACTGTTGAGCCTAACAAGATACAGGAGCGAAGACAAAACACATCTGCCTGCGACAAGAACATCGACCTACTCCTACTGCAGGCAGGCGAGCTGCCGTGCGCTGTGTGTACAGCACTAGTGGCCCAAAAGGTGTCGGTGCCGGGCGAGTTCATATCGATGTTGCTAGAACAAGTGCATTAAATTATCTCAAAATCGTCATTCTTGTCATACTCCCCGCAGTTTCAGACTCATCCTCCAATAATGCAGGAGTATTGTACTTCCGCCTTGCCGTGACTAGACTTTAGACAGACTTACCTTATATTTTATTATTATACTACTCCAAGTACTTTATGGCGTAAACGTAACCAGTAATATGTATAAGTCTCCCTCATTGATGAAAAATGGGAAAAATACAAACTCGAACCCAACAGTACCGCTGAACCAACAGTAAAACAGAAGTCGTAACCTTACCAGACTGAAACCAAGACCTATTGTGTGGGTGATACTCAAGACATATCAGGGAAAAAGACATTGACAAGTTCTCAACAGTTACCTTCTTAAACACCCATTCATAGAGCAAATGTCAAATCCAAATTCACAAAAAAACGCCTTTCATCACAGTCCTATTCTCCTCATTGGAGACAGCCCATTGAAAGGTCGTCGAGAAGCTTTGCAAACGTTTGGGAACATCGTCAATGTAGGCCTACATACTTTAAGTATCCATGTTGTTTTATCTAGTGATCCTAGATTCGATAGGACTGATCGCCAGCCTAACAATGAGAAGTAATTAAATAAATGGGTGGCACTCACGTAATAGTTCCACGTCTCCATGAAAATTATAAAGCGGAACATTCGGAGATGACGCTACCTCAATTACCAAAAAATGATAGTAAATAGATACAAACCACTGTCAGCAATCTAGTTAGGAAAAACAGACCATATTTTAATGATTTATTTAATTGTATCATTCCTAGAGGCCGATAAGACTAATCCTAACTACCTTAAAAAGAAAGAACACAAGTACGATGGCGGTTGACAAACCCGTCGACCACCAACGGCAATAGGGACCTTTGCAAGGTTGAGATGATACACTCCCTACCCTTCTTTTATTGAATGCGTACTTTTTTTTCATGTGCCCCTACGGACACAGACTATTTTCATAGGTTAACTTTTTTTGGGGGGGTATTGTTTACGTCTTAACATTTTGTGCACCTTGGCTATCGGAGACGAGGAAGGGACGTAAGGGTGACGCGGGGGGACCAAGGGGGGACAGGCCTGTGCTGGGTCCCAGAACCAGCAAAAGCATATGGGGAGGCCGGGTTCCGCCACTTCCGTGGTCGTTCCTCCGTCTGTTGTCATCATCCGTCCGTGTAGTCATTGTCGTCGCCGTCGGGAGGAAGTCAAGGGAATGGGAAAGTCGCCCGACGACGACCCTGGAGCTCGCCATGAGTTTTCGGGGAAGAACTCCTCTAAAATCTCAGGGCCAAACACGTGAGGTTGCGATTGTGGAATTGCACTTGAATTTGAATTTGGATGTGACATTCCACCTATATTATAATAATTTTAACTTGTTAACCGAGTGTCTCAATCAGTATTGTGTCACAAAAGACACCAAAATTCACTTGGCTTAAGAAACAGTCCTGCATACTCGTAAAAATGTTAAAATACCAAACATGACACAGGTATATCCGAACACACATTTTATTTGGGGAGAAAAAGTTACCTCCGGTTTGGGATCGAATCCAGACCTCTGGCTGAACAACCGATGCCCCGGCAGTGCCAATCACAATCTTTACTAATTGGCTAATAAGTTGTTATTGTTGACGGTTTATGATGGTTCAGCTGCATCTGGATTCGATCCCCTGGGCCCGAGTCATGTACATTTTTATCACAGTATAAGCAGATTTTAGTGGTAATAAGTGCGGTCTAACTCGCGAATCATTCATGAGACTTTCCCCCGCCTCAGCACGTGGATAAGAAAATATGTAAACAGATGGCGGACATTTTAAAATTTTGCGTATGATGTGTAAAACAAGACAGAGTTGTCATACTCTCATAAACAATCAGAAACTCCTGGGCCTAGGCCCAGTGTAGAAAATTATTCATAATACAACAGTGTAGGCCTAAGTTCCATTAGGCTATAGGCAATAGATAAAATTAATACTAACGTTACACATTTGACACCCTAGGCCTCTTCTACGACAACATCGGCCTGCACGACCTGGTTCAGACACACAACCCGCACAATAACTAGTTTTGTTACTAAACGCCTAATGCAGATAAAAATAGTATGATAGTCCTAGGCTATTTCAAATTTAGCGGCAATATACTCCTTTTCTTTTCTTTAACGATCTCACGCAATCTCTGTCACTAAATAAAATTGTAAACAAGATGGTGCAAATTTTCAGTGTTCTATTTGCAAATTGCTGATTTACATGGCTTGGAATCAGTGGAAAATAACATTGTTGTGTCCTGTTGTTGCTTGGAAATTTTTGATGGATTCATAGTTGCTCCAGACTTAACCATGCCTTATCCTGCCATGTCCCTTCATTATATCCGTCCTTATACCACCTATACCCGGGGATAATGTAATTAATCGGAGCCCAGTCGGTGGAGGTGATTGGCTCAGAACTATGTTTCTTTCAGTTGTCACAACATGGCATTCTTCTGTTTGATCTATAAACATACTCCTCAACAATCACAATAATACAGCAATGTAGTAAAAGACAGATAGCTCATGTTGGTAGAGCATGGGCTTACGTGTTAATAAAAAGCCAGAGGTTATCGGGAAGGAGCTAAACTTTTACGACAAGTTTGCTATTTATCAACTAGGAGAGCTTCGCAAACGCTTTTTTAGTCGCGTTGATGGCATGAGCTTTTTATGTAAGTTTTTAAGTTTGCAGGGTCTCTTTAAATTATCAGTGCTTTTTTGACGCATTGCTAGGGATTGTTTGTCAAGTTTCTATTGTTACTTGTTAGTTGTTATTATAAACCTAAGAAAACTTAAGTCTTAAACTTTAATTTATATGGACTTCTGGCTCTATTTTTTTTCAACTTTTCTTTTCATAATCACTACATCACATTAACGTTATGACGCATGTGAATATGAACGTTCTAGGCCCCCACCCGTGTTGGTCAGCAATGCGGCCCAAATGTCACGAAATATCGCACAAAAAATCGTAAAAGTGACAATATCATGAGAAATAATTTCTTCGATTATACCCCCAAAACGTGCCATAGTCTAAGTTCAGAGATTTTGAGGGTCACCCCCCAATTTTCATTAAAATCGCATTTGCCGTTTGCCCCGGTGAGAGCGAACAAACAGACCCAGACAAACCGAAAAAAAAAGAAAAAAAAGAAAATTGGAGCTAATATTTTTTGTGAGGGGTCAGTGAATTAAAGTCTTTGCTTCGGCTCTCCATAATATAATTTTAATTATTATTTTTTATAATGTTTAATTATATATTTTTTCTTTTTTGGAGGGTCATGAAATTGAAGTCTATGCTTTGCTCATTCCCATATTATGCATTTTATATTTTTTTTTTTATAATGTTGATTATTTATAATTATTTTTTATACTTTCACTAACCCCATCAAAAAGTTTAGCTCCAATAGTTTGTTTTTTGTTTTTGTTTTGTTTTTTTGTTTTTTCTTGTCTTTTGTTTACATTATAACTGTATGTCGCCCATGACGCATAGATACATCCTTGCCGGTAGGCTTACACAATACATATGTTAGGAGGGTCATAAACAACTTAAGAATATTTGTTTATGCTTACACGCAACATTGAGCTTGTGTGTCGTTTACAAAGAAAACGTTAAAACACAGTGAGTGCCGATAATTTCCGCGCTTTAAAAAGAATGTTGGCTCGGCTAAAGCTTTCAGAACAAACATAATTGAAGAAATATGCAACTATATCACGTAATGACCAAGAAATAGTGGTTCTAAAAAGATTACACGAAGGTACATGAAATTGCCGAAGATCAGAAACACGGACTGAAAATACAATTGACCCGAGATAAAATTGTGGGTCGTTGAAGGGTGGTTTAATTTCAACAAAAATAACGCATACTTGTAAGTGCATATATGTACGGTAGTGGTGTTGCTTCTGGGGGCCCAGTTCTCTGAACAATAAATCCAATCATTTTAACTAGTATTTATATTTTGTATTAATTTTTTAATTTATCAATTAAGCGTATTAAAACATCAGATATTACTTCCATAAGTAAACATTAAAATATTTTAAGTTATTTGTCATGCTTGATACACTGAAGATGAAGGTCAGCGTGACCGCACGAGATCCTCGGATCGAACATGTCTGACACGGCAATCCTGAACCGAAGTGTTTTCAGGTTTTTATTTCGTTGTGGTGAAGACGATACATTAAATGGGTCCTTTTAGCAGTATTTAGGAAATTGCACAGTGGCGCCAGTTATAAAGTTTACCTGCAATCTGCTTCTTGGCTCTTTTTTAAGACTGTTGTCTGTGGGATTTGTAGCGTCTTGTAACTTTTCCGCTAACATTTTTTTTCTTATTCGATCCCGCGTTTTCTATTTTCCAAAATTATGCTACCAAGTCAAAATATAGTGAATGGGCTTTGAAACCGGGCTATTTAAGAAAATCCAACTACTTTTTTCATATTTTCTGATCGCGGTTACACGGCCAAATCCGACTATCCTCAAAATAATTTTCAACTTCAATTCGCCAAGTCACACCATTCAACGCGGTGTTGTGTTTTTAGTACCATTTAATTTTTAGAACTGGTTTTTCTATAGTTTGACTGAGAGAATTTTTGTTAGAAATTATCTTGCCTTCGAATTTTTTCGTTTGGCGGTATTTTGTACCGATTTGTACCGCCAAACGAAACACATTCCCAGGATGACAATGTTTTAAGAAACAAATTCGCTCATTCAGTCTATATAAACCAGTTGAAAATTTATGTCACATACAAACACAACACCTTACGTTTAAATGGTGTGGCCTTGGCGACATTGAAAGTTTGAAATGTTTTGTGAGGAGCGCGTTATGGCCGGGTACCCGGATCGAAAAATTTGTAAAAAATAAGTTTTGCATTTTCTAAAATAGCCCGGTTTCCAAAGCCATTCACTATATTTTGACCTGGTAGCATATGTTGGAAAGATAGAAACGCGGTCGAATAGCCTTATAATAATAGCGCTTTTTAGAACCACCCCAGAATCACGTCCCAGCACCGTCGCAAAGCAGTCAACCGTGCTCCATGGTGTCAGTTGTAAGCGAACTTGTTACATGTTGGTGACAGCGACCAGTTTAATTTTACTTTACCGTTCGTTCGTGCTAATTTGTTGTGAAATTACTTTAAACCATGAGGATATTGACTTCGAGGAGATCTACTATGGTTAGTTTACGTTTTTTCCAAACTTGAGGTCAGTTGTGACATGGGTTTTTCTTTTGTAGGTAATGTAGGCCCTACAACACACGCTATTTTTTCTTGCTTCGCGTATAATCATCCTCGATGTGATGTTTACATGATTTGTGATATTTGCTTCGTATAACTTACTTCCATGAAGTATTGTTTGAAATGTTACCTAAGTTTATACGGTGTTTTTGATTCGTTTTTATTATTAATGCGTCTGTTACTGGTGGTGTGGGGCATTGAATAAATTTTGGGTTACGCCACGGTTTACATGTTGTCTTATGTCGTTTATGTTCTGTTTTCGTCCAGACGTCTAGGTGGCAACATTTTGAATTTATGCCAATGAGATTGAGCCCACCTCTTTTTTCAAGGGGTAGAGTTACAATATCTTTGTCTTCACGGAACATGTTTCCCTTGCCAGATAATGCGTTTACTGCCGCTTGAAATTGCTCTGGCTATCGGTGCCGGAATCGGGAGTACTTTTGCAAGGTACACTGCCGTAACAATACATACGTATTGGCTATATTAACCCGCGTCTTTTTTGTTTAGATGTACGGCTAACTTTTATTTATTGACGAGCGCATCCTTCCAGTTTAAAGTGCATCATCCTAACAGGACATTTGCAATAAAATATCTCAACACTTTGTGGTTGATTTTCCGCCGTTACCAATCTACACGGCTTAATTTTTTTCCCCCTTTTCCCTCGGGCATATAATTTTAGAATTTGATATTGTTTATTACTGCACCCGATCTATCCATACCTCGTCGATTGCGTGTTGAACTACTGGTTCGGTCCTCGGTGTTAGTGACAGCGAGGCTACGCATGCGGCCGTAAAGCTCTGCATTTCTTATGCGCTGATCACCAATGGGGTCAACGCATGTTTCTGTTTATGTGACGTAATCAGGGTTCGATTACAACGATTCGTTCCAACAGTTTCCCATCATTCCCTTCAACACACCTATTTTGTACTCTGAACCCTTTAGACCCCGAGTATGTGCATGCCATTGTGTTCGCTAGGAAGGTTGCCACTGAAGGGGTTTCAGTGTATTAGCAATCGATGATACGGCCACTCCGTGTTCGGTGCAGTGTTTTTGTCAGTGTTGCTGGCAAAGCGAACTACACTCTAGTGACAGTGTCCACTCCATAATCGCTGCCTGGATAACATGCTTCGTGACTTGAATATGGCCTGCAATAGGTCCTACCTCCTCACATACCCTTGTTATATTCTTATCCAAATTAACTGAAAAATATTATCCTTCGACCATACCATACCGTACGATCCTGTTGAATGAACGAAGTGGTTGTTCTCAATAGCCGTCATAGATTGTTGATGGGGTAATAGACGTTGACAACCTTTCAATAACAACGTTCAAATGTTGATCTCTTATTTGTGTGGAGCTTATTGCCACCTTTCATCTTTAGCCATACTATCAAATCGGTGCGTTTGAACACATGTTGTAAGGAATTTTGCAGTTTTCCGAAGACGTGAACAATAGCTTACAGTTCCAAAAATTATACAGAACAATTTAAAACACATGTTCCCACATATTGATGAATGTCACAGAAATTTCCCTTGTCAGTAGCTTTTTAATGTATTACTGTTTTAATTTGTTCATAGTGACATACCAGCTGCATTTTCCCCCCGTCCCCCACCTCCCCCCCCCCCCTAAAGCTAAGGTTGCAACACACATTTCAAACTACCAATCACTGAAACTCATTAGATGATGTAAATGAAATAGACATTGCATCATCGAACTCGTGCCAACACTCATTGTGGATTTGCGATAGGTTCTAGGTTATCTAACTAGCTTAAGATGTAAGTTTTTCTGTTTCTATGAAATGTTATGTTTTACTATACTACCTACAACATAAAACGTTGAAACATGACATAAATTACACACTATTAATAGTTTTGTTTACAGTTGATGTTTTCGATAGAATGGGGTAATGTCTTCATAATGTAATTTTGTTTATACATTGTTTAATTGTATATACCCACTTTCTGCAGGATTGCCGTGGGGTCTGCTGAGCCGATGGCATCTCGTGCGATGTCTCCTGAGCTATATCTGTCATGTATCGTGCATGATTATTAATTTTCAAATGTTTTTTTTTTTGTGACTATTAAAGTGAATTAAACAGCAGTTTCAATATAACGTTTTGTTTTAAAACCCATACATCATAGCATTGGAAATTAATTTTTAAAAATAATTTTGCTGTTAATTGGGTGCAAACATTCTAGTTAAATAAAAAAAATTTTTTTTTGTTGTTTTCAATATAGATGTGTATGCAATCATGGTTTGAATGTCTTGGACATGTTCGGTTTAAATGGTTAAATGTTGAAAATCATTTAGTTTTGGAAAATGATTTTTTTTAAAATACTATATAAAATCCAAAATTATTGTTTTTTGTTGGTATTTAAGTATTTTCATTTACAATATCGAAGTTACATCAATCACGCTCGGAATAATCCCTCCTGGTGCTAATGGTAATCATTATTTACAGCTGAAAACTATGATTGTTTTAGAAGATTTTAACTTTTTTTTCTCTAGTGAGAAAATGGCTAAATCGTTTGTGGATCCAGATAAGTAAACTGAAAAGGAGGCCATAAAGTACCTATCCACCTATCTGTCATACTTGTACCCCCAATGCACTATAGTGGGTCCAATGGCTCTGATTTTCATGGACTAGGGGTTGCTCTATAATTTAACCAGTTCATTCTTTGATGCATAAAACAAATCATTGTATGTAGCCTACATTTTGCTGATTTTCACAGCATATGTTATACTTATTGATAATTTTTGCAGGAACAAGATGCCAATACGGAACGTTAGATAACAAATGACAAGCTAGGTAAGAAAATATTTGTAAAGTATATACCTCCATCTTGTTCTTTTAAAGTTGTAACTACAGGTGAATAATGTTTTCGTATCGATCAAAGTCATCTTGGTGGTGGATTTTGCTCATGCCAGTGTATGGAATAATTATGTGTGTGTGAAATATGTGTGGACTCGTTGGTCTTTGTTGTTAGCGTATCTGCTTCCAATGCAGAAGTCCAGGGTTCGACTCCCGTTAAGGTCAGAAGTGCTAGAATTTGTTCGAACACTTTGAAGAAAGTGATTTTCACTGGAATCCATGCAGCACAACTGTTGTGCTATTACACGCACAACATCCAGTAAAGTTAGGCCAGGATGCGTCCCAAAACTACGAATCGGCTCTCAATGGGCAACTCACATTTCGCGCGCGGGCGGAGTTCTGGGTTCGACGTCAAAGGAGACAAACGACGAATTTCCAGCAGAAAAGCGCCCACAAAGCCTCGTAGAAGAGATGATGGCCTCACTTCTACTACTCAACCTGACATGCCATACTGTGTTTCCACTCCCCGAAAAGATCGTCCCAATCAGGAGAAGCATGCTGGCGGAAACACACCATTCGTAAGTGCTCCGATGTGTTAGGTATTTATTTTATTGAGGTACGCTTATTATTACATTATGCTTTACGATCACTGTATGTTCAGTCCGACCGGGTGATTTACGATTATATTACAATCAAGGGATTATAAAGGTTTTTCCCGTGTTTGTTAAATAATATCATTGATTAATTGTTACGATATTTTATTTTATAATTTTAATAAAAATAGTGTGCGTGAGTGTCCGTTTTAAGTAAATATTTCGATTTAACTTTTTTCATTGTTTCTCGGTACTTAGAACACCTATGAATCGCAGTGCTGTCTCCTTTAAGAAACGTTGCATATTTATCATTTTTCGTTTCATGTATACGGATTAAGATATCCAAGAAAGGAAAACAAGGCGTTCCCGTGCAGAGAGATGACAATGAAAGTCCTTCAAGCAAATGCATCCTTTTGATGGATCAACTAAACAGTATCAAAAAGGATAAAACAATCGGGAAAATACATACGTGTTACTAGAATTGTTCACTGCCATAGGCCCAAATCAAGTCGCTACTATGCTGGTAGGCAGAAGAGTTAAGTAGGTCTGGCCAGACGACATTTCGGCAGCTATTTTCTTACAGTGCCTGTTAATGCTAAGGCTTGTAGATTCTGAGAAACCTTAAGTTATCGCACTTCAGCGCTTTCTACTCTTAGAAACTGGTCCCACGAAAATTGATATCTCAAGCTCCTGTTATTTTTGTCGGAAGTCTAGTTTTAATGACTGCGAAGCAAAAAGTAATGAACGAATATGAAAAACTCCACAGTACTGATACTTTTGATAAATGAAATATGACGGAAAAGTTTGTTGTTGACCTTGCAATTGTGCTCGGTTGGTAATGCCAAGAGGGGCTTTGTAGGGAGGTGGAAAGCAGCCGGTTTTTTATGACTTTGATTTAATATGACGAAGAAAAATTAAACTTGAAATCATTTGTCGTTTAAGATCTGGATTTATAAAAAAGGTGTGCGGTTTTTGTTCGGCTGATAGGCTTGATTTCAGTTGGTGTCAATCTCGTTTAGTGATATGCGGCGGTTCTAACAGGATCACTTTGGAGATAAATATATTTCAGTCGATAACGTAGCTTCCCTAATCCTGCCAGTATCTGAGCACAATCTGATGTTTTTTGGTGCCGATGTTCCCCACCTCCTAAAGCTGGCGAGAAGTCACTTTCTTTGTATGGATTTGTGTACCACTGATCATTATAAATACGATCCTTTGTTAGAACTGTTAAACAAATATCACAAACCGAAGTCAAAATTGCCCAACTAACCTTTGCATCACCTCACTTGTAAAGGCTGGCGACAAAAATTCAAACAGCCGCGCAGCTTTTTTCAATTCAGTGTCAAAGCACTTGAATGGTGATGGAGAACAGGCATGATTAAACTTGTCATTGGCCAGACTGCGCAAAAATGCTGATAAATGTTTCACGTTTGGTTTGATAGTGTTCAATACAAGAGTACAGAGACAGATGGCGACGAGAATGAATCTTATGGCAGGGCGCTTAACACTCAAATTTGAAATTTTGGATGGATGGTAGAAATAATTAGCTATTATGGGGAGCAAAAGGCCAATTACACAAAAACCACTACACGGATTTCAAACTGAATTTAATTTCCAGTCCAATCTCTCTTTAATTATTTAGAACTATGCTTACAATTTAAATAACATTTATTATACCATACCGTCTTAGCAAGACATATTGGAACATTTTTTCCTTCAATACGAGCGCAGGTCATTTACATGCCACCCACTGCCTGACAAGAAAAAAATTCACAAGCAGAATTTGATTGTTTTATTTTGTGGTGTAAGGGGGGGGGGGGGATGGCTTTTGTCAGAGAGTGCAAATTACAGGCAGCAGGATGAACTCAAAATGACTTATTTAGTGTCCTACGCCCTCAACAGTGACGGCACCAATGCACCATATTATGTTTGAAAGCACACACGCTTATAACTCCGACGTTAGCGATGAGTCCGAGGAAGACAACGACGGTTATTCAATATCGATAACATCATCAATGCTCAGTACTCGTCAAGTCAGTCGAGGTGGGTGATAGATAGACGAATTTAGAGTTTCGTGATACTAGTTTTAAGTTGATGCTATTGATGAACAAATTGTTACAGAAAAAAATTACAGATTCTGTTCGCAGTACTTAGCAAGGATTTTTTACCCTTTAGAATGCGTACGAACCCGAACCCTGGGAACTCTTCCGACCAGGATACAACTTAAATTCAGCGTGTGACCAAGAAAAAGTTAGCATTCCGTACTTTTATCAATCAATTAGCAGAAGGGGTCTTCGTCACCACAACCATAGTTTTTATGCATTGAGTCCGGATACTTGAGTCTTCATTGTACTGTACCAAATGTATTTACAAAGGCAATATCATTACATGTTCAGAGAGTTGGGATTCATTGGTTTTAGGAGCTGTCCTGCTTAACGTTGTTGAGGAGTAGAAAACTGATTCCAGTTACTTGGTGTACCGGTAAAGGTTAGTGCTTCTAATCTATGATAGTATATTGCTACAATTTGACAATGAAATTGTCTTATGTCAGTGAAGGTCCATTGCATGGTTGTTTGGATTGCCAAGTAATCGTGTAATGACTAAAGGATCTCTTTTTCAGTTTTCCTTACAGTGAAGAGCGCTGTGCTCTGTGGGTATAGAGAGTGCAGGGAATCAATCCTGCCAGGAGTGTCTGCCATCTGATTTCGAAGCAATATATATATATAATCTTGAGAGTTATTGTTACCATTACTAAAGTAGTTTGCAGGGTTTTGTGAGACTTCATTTGACTGTCTGTGACCAAAGCCCACCAACAAAGCAGCCTCTAATGTCTTATGTGGCTTTTCACAAATCCCAGAGTCGAAGCCAGTCAAGATTTTTCAGAATAGGTGGTGAAGACAGACGGTATTGTGTATATTCCACATCGGCTAAAGGAGTCACTTGTATGCATTAATGAATACCAGGTTTTATTGGGAGGGTCCATTAATAGCTGATTGACGGGCCATGTTGTAAGGCCTTCTACGAATGGTATACGTTTCCATGTTCTTCAGCGAGCACCTTGTCCTGACAGACAGCACTTAAACCCACGTTTGTCTGGAGAAGTGTGCGTCTAAACCTGCTGCCGCAAGTCTTCAGTCATACGTCTTGCTGCAGGCAGTAACTCCATGTTGCAGATCCCAGCAATTTTTTGGGAGCAACCCCGGGCCATCAAGCTGTTGATTTTCACAGCAGAGTTTTGTTTTAGATGTCGACATGCTCTTTGATACCTTTAATGGAAACCGCGCAGGCCAACACGCTTTATGTGTACGCAGAGCATGAAGCAGACCAAAAAAAAATCATAAGGAGAAGTTTATTTGGTATTATCTATAGTTTACAGTTTACACACAGCATCATAGAACGAACCAGCCAAGAAAAATGACTTAAATTTTTCTTCACCTTCATAGTGTATAATAAATCCTTTTATTTATTTTCATTAAACAATTTTAATTTAATAAATAATAATTAATTTCATAAAATGGATCGCATTGAATGTGGTCAAAAAAGTCTTAGTCCAACCCACTGCATTTTTACCTCAAGAGTCTGTGGATTTTGGATTCGCTTCAACGGAGGAAGCTGCAAAGGGAAATACATCATAAGGAAAATTTCAAATACTGTGAAATACCCGTGTATTGTTTTTTTTTGTGTAAAGCTCCTGCAAGTAGCTTTACCAGACGTTTTTCCATCAAACATGCAGGTGCTAACACCAAAGTTTTTCACACCCGACGTATGTCCTAAACCAATTCGCACCCCCCTTCACAAGCTGGCCCTTGCACCTGGCTGAGACGACGCAAATGAACAAAGAAAATCAACCCTGTTGCAAGATTCAATGGCAAACTGATTGGAGTTAATTGTACTGAACCTTCCCCGCGGGACAAAAGGAAAAAGTTCTGTGAGATTTTTGGATATTCCTTAACGGCTTTAAGGGATGCTGGCGGGCGCCTTGTGTTCCAAGAGTTATCCAGCTTTGACATTGAGTTATTGTCCGCTCCCGCTTAGCAATGCCGTTGTTGAACGTCTCATTTCTAGTAATGAACGCAAACAAAATCAACAGTCAAGGCATCTGCCGCCTTCAACATCGCAACGCTTGATTCATCTTAATGCTTATCAAATCCTACCAACAACAATGGGCCACTTGTTGATTCGAACTTTCCGAAGCCGTCCCGGAACACATGATAAACTAAATTCCCCCGACAAGAATGTACATATATACAATCATCAGCTGTTGTCGATGATGAAGACTTGACCTAGATGAATACTCGAAATAATCATGAAGAGCAAGACGTGCCATTTCATTATATTGTGAGGAGAGGAAAATCATTAAAAAGAGAATCCTCAATGAAGGCGAAAAGATAAAGTTGTTCCTAGCCTACTACGCGCCAAAGGTAAGTAGTTGCTCTGGTCTGTACATATTTCTTACATTTCAAAACTAAGCAATTTATTTGTTATTATTTATTGATTTTCACCCAACGTGTATTGATGCGCTCTTATAGGTCATTGGGCCAAGCACATAAATCAATCAAGCGCAATCAATTGTTTTTCTGATTATGATGGAGTGTTTCACTGTCAAGTGACTAGATCAGAGCAGTTTTTCAGACTGACAAGTTAAACTTTTGTAACATTGCCTAGGGCTATGATTTTCCAATCTTAACCATACTGCCATGATTAGAATCAAACACCATCTAATAGACTAGCTAATTACATTTTGACTAAAACTAATAAATAGTAGGCTAGGCTTAACTATCAAGAAAGAGCAAGACCGGTTTCATGAGTTATCGGGGTGGGGGTGAATAGAATTTTTGATGTTAGATGTAGGATGTTGACTTACACTACAACCCTTTGGCCAATGTGCCAAATTCTAATACTGCTTAAAAACGTATTTTTGTCTTAGTTAATACCTTACTTATTTCATTTCAATGATTGATCTAGATTGGATTTTTGGTCCTGCACTTTGCTAATCGAGACAAAGGAAGTGGACGAATGGGGGACAAAGGGGTGGTCTATGCTGTGCTGTCAGAGCCACATGACCTGCTACAAGGTGTGGGGGAGGGTAAGGGGTTTTCCCCCCGTCGTTGGTCGTCCTCGTCGTTGTCCATCATCCGTCTGGTGTTGTCCATTGTCGTCGTCGGTTCGGGGGTAGAAAGACTGAATGTGATGAACAAAACTAATTTCAAACCATCTGTGCGACCTTTCACCACTGTGACACCGTAGCTGTGAAAGGCATGTAATTTTGTTCACTTTATGCTAGTGTTGAAATCAGAGTGTTCCATCACACGAAGGCCATTTGTGTGGGAAAAAAAAAAACCACTAGTTTACCAGCACAAACACGGTATGCTTCGATCGGTCGGGGCCGTAATCGCGACCTTTCAAAAGTAAGTAGTATCCAGATTTTATTGGTTTATTTTTTCACTGGACGCAGCCTTTGTACAATAGCCCGCAGGGCCGTTTTTATTAAGTCGTAAGCGACGTAACGGCTGCTTAGGCGGCACTTGTCGCGGGGCGGCCACTTTCTAACGATTTTCAATCTACAACAAATTGGATAATTTATGGCGGCTTTTGTCCCTTACGTCTGTATAGGCTGTTCCTGATTGATCACCATTAAATATATTTATTTCAAACTATTTCCACAATCTTAAGAAGGGATCACAACAAATAAAAAAAAAAAAAAAAAATGGGTACTGGTAATTTTTACCATAGTCGAGACTTTATTTTTTCTGCTCGGCTGAGGAGGGCGGCTGGTTACAAAGAACGATCTTTTTAACTAGAATTGAAAACTGAATCTAATAAAATGCGCGCATGGCTAGCCATAGTCCCGCCCTTCTATTTGATGTCATAAATCACTTCGAGTTTCACCAATTTGCACATAGATGGCTCTGCACTGCCGTTTTTTTTTTCTTCCAATGCACCGAACCGTACCTAGAGAGCGCGGGGGAGGAAATTTAGACAGCAGGTTCTCGCCACTACAGGTTGTTGTTAGTTACACGGACGACGGTTCATTCGTTCATGATCGCGGCCCCTCAATTATTGAGTTCTCGGCATTCTTCTGCATTTTCATGGTTTGAGGTAAGTGGTATCAGTTCATATTCATAATCATTCACAGTTTCGGAGATGTCCAGTCAATATGCATCTTAAGATTACATTCGGGTTTGTATTTAGATCTAAATATGGCGGATCCCGGCGCTCGAGGACGAAAGAGGCAGCGTTTGTCTGGTTCCGAATATAGAAGGCAAAGAGCTGCCCGTGAAGCGTCTTCTGCTGCACAAGCAAACGCAATTTTCAAATTTTTCAAGCCTTCAGAATCAGATACCATCCAAAACTCTACGAGGGAAGAAGAGGAACCCAGCGTTGCCGTCGCCGATGAAGATCATGCAGAGCAAATCGAAGGCAAAGAAGAGGAAGATAGTGCTAGCGATAACAATAACATAATTGATGACAATTTAAACTTGGATCAAGATCACGACGACTTAATTAACAGTAACATCATTCAATTTAAAGATCCGGCAAAGTGGCCAATAATAAATGACAGATCGAGAACATTTCTAGTGCAATGCGGACGTGGGCCTTATCAAAACAGTGACAGAGTTTTTCCAACGGATGAAAAGGGAAGAAAATTTACCACGTTTCATTTTGATCGGCGAATTTCTAACGGTGAGCTAGTTAAACGCACTTGGCTGATTTATTCCGAGATTAATGATGCTGTATTTTGCTTTTGTTGCAAGTTATTTTGTCGCAGTAAAACGACTTCTCTTTCTTCCAATGAGGGCTCTCGAGACTGGACGAATATCTCTACCATCTTAAAACGACACGAAACGAAACGAGGTAGGTAGCGGACCGTCCGCTACCTACCCTTGAGCGACGTGACGCAGTCACCGGAAGCTAGCCCTCCAAGAAATGGGCTTAGCTGTCGGCCCAACCCAACTTGACACATGGCATCCTCTGGTCAATACAGCCAATTACCAAAATCTCAAAAGTAGCAATCTAAAGTTCCGTTCTCCTTTAAAGTGATTTTGAGCGTGTTTCTAACCATTTTTACACCAAGAAGAAATGCTCGTACGGTCGTGCCCCAACCAAATTTGGCATGTGTTGTCAGGTACCTAAATCCCCTCGATGTTCACATCACGTTTCATGACATGATAAAGTGTAAATATAATTATAGGTTATTGCTTCGTAAAGCATAATCTCGGTATTTACTCAAATTGCAAGATAAACTTTCGTTGCTGGTATTTTAAAACGGAGTATGTTCTAAAATACAGTGATGCCGCAAGAATTTGTGGACATACTATTTTATGCTTTATCTAGGGTCTACATACTTCATTTTAGATTCAATCTTGTTGAAATATAATATTGTTTGACCGCCGTGTCCTGTCCTGTGAGTGTAAGTGTGAATGTGAGCGTGGCTATCACACGCTCTCAAACTAGCTAAGAAATTTAGTTTATTTAAAACCTTCAATCTGCGGGAATTATAAATTAATAACCAATACTGTTTTTTTTTTTTTTTTAATGAAGGTTTTACGTCGGAAATTGTGCATTTTACGAGTTCATGGATTTAGGGAGTATTAAATCTTAGTCATTGCAAAACTCTAGATGCGGTCCAAACATCCAGTCAAGAAAAATAGTATGAAAACTCCCTTTAAAGACAAAAGACATCGCATGATTGGTGGATATGCTTCAGTCGACGTTGGCCGTTAAGATTCTATGTGAACTTAATTCTTGCCTGTAATCCGACCAAATTGATAGCTTGGTCATATTGACTTGCCAAGGATGTGCACAAGGGAACGTTCTCGGGAACACTTCTCTAAAACCCATGACGGCGGTGGAGGAAACCCAAAAAGGTGGGAAAAAGGGGCGACGCATTAAAAGAGTTACTTGCAACACTTCACAAAGAACTCAATAAAACAACAACCTCACGTACAGCAACCGGGCACCCTGGTTGTGTGTTGGGGCTCCCATCACACACAGAACATAACTTAACACTTTCCTGCTGCTTGCATTTTTCGATATGCTTGGTCATTGTCATTTTTTGATCCATGGTTACACATAGGTATACCAGGTTATCTTCTTTCTGTAATATGTTTGTTCTATACTCGAGAGAAAATGTTGGTACACTTCGTCCCGTGGTGTGGTAGTCTTACACGGTCTTCTTTTCATTGACTATCATTGCATTATTTTCTGTCCATTCTTCCAGAGCTTTATTCATTTCAGTTTCCATCTTGTCTTTATCTCTGCCACTGTACACACAGCACCACATCATCTGCAAACAGCTTTACTTTGACCTAACTTCTCTCTTCAATATAGTCAACTAGGTCATTTATGGAGATCAAGAAAAGGTAGACTCGTGACTGCTCCTTGAGGAACCCCTGCCTTGGATTTTCTGTATTTTGATCTTTTGTTCCCATATCTTACTCTCATATACCTCTGGCTCAGGAAATTTTTTGTCCACCTGTATATGTTTCTTGGTATGTTCATATCTGACATTTTTGTAAGATCTTTCTGTTCACGACATCAAATGCAGTTTGGAAATCAACATATACCACAAGTGTTGCTAGTTGTTTATTGAAGCCTTCCTTCACCTCCTGTTGTAGATATGCCACTTGGTCGAGAGTGCTTCTATCTTTCCTGAAGCCAGCCTGGTGTTCTGTTATTAGGTTATTTGTCTCCAGGTAGATTTTTAATCTTTGGTTTACCATACGTTCCATGAGCTTGCCATCATACTTGTGAGAGATATCGGCCCATAGCTCTCTACTTTACTACTGTCCTTTCCTTTCTTTAGTATGGGTATAACTTCAGCTTTTCGCCACATATCCGGTATGGACTTGGTGATTGAGTAAGTGATTAATTGTTTTGGTAATTTGTGTTTTTTTGTTAATTGGGCGACCTACCGACTTTAATAAGCTAGCAAATTAAATTATTCTTATTTTAAAGTAACTTCCACTAAGCTTTGATAAGCAAGAGGTGTGAAACTTACAAAGAGTTGGACTGTTATTGGAATGAGGGCAAACTCGAACATGCCGAGAAATTACTGAAAAATAAACAATTTTTTTTTCCAAAAATACATACTTAATAAGGCACCGAATTGACTTTTATTTATTCCTCCTACTTGAAGGAAAATTGGAATGGTTGCCTTTTCTGCAGACTGTTGTTTTTAATGGTTTTCACCGAGTATGAGCGTTTGTTTTAGGCACATTGGTATCCATGTCATAAAAAAACAAATGTTGTTTTGCAAAACAAGAGTTTATTGAATATATACATAGATTGGTTTGACCAACTGTCACGCGTTTTAATATAGGCGGCGAGATCATCTTGTTGTAAAACGTTGTTTACAGAGTTTGAGTGCTGGAAACAAGGTCCCACAAAAAATGGAAACAATCAAATCTTCAATCAGACTACATAGAGTACGGTGTTCGGAGGCAAGAGTTCAAGAAACTGCAGCGGGAAACATTTAAAACACACATGCAAGACCTAGAGGAATCATTCAACAAGTCGCCGTCACCAAAATCATTCTGGAGCTACATTCACAATAAAACCCGTTCACGACGAATCCCGATAGAAGTGTCCTACAACAACGAGACTGCAACGGATACTGACAAGTCATGTGAACTTTTTTCAAAATTTTTTAAATCAGTTTTTCAGCGCAAAGAGAAAAATACACTTAGTGAAAAGTTACCTCATTTTGAACCAAGTGGTACCTCAAACCTCTCCACCTTCACTATTGCAAAGAAGGATATAATTAAAGTGTTAAAAAATTTAAAACCAGGAAAATCTTCGGGCTCCGACAAAATGCCAGTGTCTATTATCAGGGTGTGAGCTGACGTTCTAGCTGGGCCATTAAAAATAATATATAATCGCATTCTTCAGGAAGGCGTCTTCCCGGATGTATGGTAGCATGCAAATATTACACCTGTTTTTAAAAGTGGCGATAAATCTCAAGTGACTAGCTACAGACCAATATCACTACTTCCGATTTTCTCAAAGGTTTTCGAAAAGTTTATTCATCAACATTTACTTCACCATGTTCGACTCCATATACCATCTTCTCAGCACGGATTTATGCCGAAGCGGTCAACAATATCTAACCTTGCGTACTTCACACACAGTATTGGCGAGAATATCAACAAAAACAAACAAGTGGATACGGTTTATACGGACTTTTCAAAGGCCTTCGATTGCGTCAGTCACCATCTCCTGTGTATAAATTAGAAAAATTGGGCGTTGCTAGCCCCATATTAAAATTACTTACAAGCTATTTACATAGTAGACAACAGTCAGTAGTAATCGATGGCATCTCGTCAGATTCAGTGGAAGTCACATCTGGTATCCCACAGGGATCAATCCTGGGGCCTTTGTTATTTAATATTTACATATGTGACATTCTTTCATGCTTGAAATTTTCATCAATTCTTATGTACGCAGATGACGCTAAGATATTTCTATCCATAACATCTTTAGCGGACTGTATTAAACTACAGTTAGATATCGACGCGCTCGTTGAATGGTGTAGAATCTGGAAGATGAAGCTGAATCCATTGAAGTGCACAATTATTACCTACATCAATAAAAATAACACAATTGACTTTGCATATCGAATAAAAAACACGTTTCTGGAAAGGGTTAACACTGTTAAAGTCCTAGGTATCCATATTAGTTCCGACCTAAGTTATAACAAGCACTACGAAGTAATGATGGGTAAGGCCTTCAAAATGTTGGGGTTTGTTAAGAGAACATGCAATAGAGACTTTTCAACCCAGACAATTAGACGGCTTTATCTCGCCATGGTTCGTCCCATTGTTGATTACGGTAGCGAGGTGTGGTCACCTTACCACGTTACTAAAATCAGCAATGTTGAGAGACTGCAAACAGAGGCTTGTTAAATGGTTATGTTATAAATCATCTGTTATTTACCACAGGAGAGACTATACTAACTTGTGTAGGGAATACAACATGCCGCCACTGGTGGACAGACGGACAACCTCAGACTTGGTGTTCCTTCATAAAATTGTACAGTGTGAGATTGACAGTCCTGAACTGTTGGAACTTGTTAGTTTCAACGTTCCAGTTAGACGATCTCGCAACACTAAGCTCTTTTATCCACCCAAGTCAAGAATAAATACATTCAAATACTCTCCGTTAGTCAGAATTCAAGAAACCTACAACAGCCTCAATTATTCAAATACTCCTCTAAACTTGGATCTCTTTTCAAGTACACCTTTTAATACCAAACGAAAATGTCGTATCGCACTGAACAGTAAGTAATCTTAGAGCACATATTTGACTGAAACCAATAAATCAATTCACCAAATTACATTTAGAGTCAGTTCTCATGTATTAATTTTATACTTTGCCTACCTACAATTATTGTGTTTAATTGTTTATTGCTCATTGAATTTGTTTCTGAGCGCAGCCAATTTTCAACTTGTTACTATAGTCTCATTGTACACTATCTTTAGTATAATTCTCACTTTCTGTATTATTGTCATTATGTTATTATTTGTTGTTGTAATCAGAACTCTATTCTAGCTTCACTAGATAGATAGGTCTTCAAACGGAAAATTTGTATGTAGTTTATGTAGTAAAGTGAAAACAAGTTAGTAATGTAGTATAATTGTAAAAAATATGTGTTGTAGCATTAATATATTCAAATTATGTAAACGTTTGCTCTATTGTATCTAATGTTCTCTGGAATGTAAATTCTGTATTAGATAAATAAAGAATAATAATAATAATAATAATAATAATAATAATAATGAATATTAGGTTTTTAAGCATAAGCCCGCTTTAAGGACATAGGTATTGATTCATAGCAGTTGTCGAAAAGTTTGCCGCGACTGGGGTTCGAACCCAGAACCTCCGGCTTAACGTGCCATAGCTTAATTGGTAAAGCTATGGCACGTTAAGCCGGAGGTTCTGGGTTCGAACCCCAGTCGTGGCAAACTTTTTCGACAACTGCTATGAATCAATAATAATAATAATGTTTATAATTTTTAATCCTATTAATTTATTTCAAAACTGACTGTAATATTGTGCGCAAACAAACTTTAATACACACGACGGTTTAGTTGCGGGCAATCAAATTAAAGTTAACCATGAAACTAACCAAGTTTCGCCCCAGACCCCATGCTGCCCGCCAAATGAGAGAAAGCACGTAAATTAACCACCAACACCACTGCACTCCACAACATGCAAACACAGTCAAACTTCTCACTCTGCGCAAAATAAAGCCTAAGTTGACACCATTGAAATGTATTGCATGTATGATGAATTTGTCAATGTATTGTGCGTATATTATGTACATTCTAATTATGCATCATTGCAAAGTAGCATCCTACTGTAGCAACACTGTTTAACCATTACCGCCCTTGACAGCTATACAATTGCAACGAGTTTATTTTCACACCACATTGTATAATTTAATATTGAAATATATCTCACAAACCACCAACAGTTTATCGAAATATGCGTCGCACTCGGCCAACCAACAACAAACATAACAATGCACTCGGGTGACAATTAATTGCGACGCAGATGGCGACTCAAAACTATAAAACGATGTGTTGCATGCGACGTACACCTTTGTCAATGAAATCTTATTACACATCTCCCTCAATGTAAATACCCATAGGTGAAAATTCTACTCTAAACAACCGTTTGTTTCCGTCCACAGTGTGCATAACCGTAGAAAAAGACAAAATGTCGTGGCGTCACCCAAGTGTAACGGGCATTACTCCATCGCCGGGTAGTGTGTCGGCGGTAGACAACGTTGCACACTCAACACAACCATCTTCCGATACTGCACCAACGGCGGACATTGCCCCGGCTATTGGGCAACCGCTCCCCATAGCGGAACTCGCCAGTGTAAAAAAGCCTATAATGGCATTCACGCCGACAATTCAGTGGAGGAACATAGGGCCACACTCGGCATTGGTCTTTTTCAAGACCCCTAATGTTGCCAATCATAGCTGAAAGGTTGACGAAGGTTTCAATAGAATATTGGTTTACTGCTGTCAGCCACTCAGCCCGTCTTCATTTAAATTCCAACTCGAGAAAAGGTACTGAAAACAACCATGCATATGCCATTGCATTATAACAAGTGTTATTTTAACGTTTTCATAATTGTAACGTATGTTAATCAATTCCTTGTCAAAAGATGGTTTTGTGGGTGTTTTTAATTTAATTTTTAACTAAATATTAAGATTTGTTCGCAAAATGACTTGGCAATGTATTTACTTATTTTACGTCTATCCTATGCAGTTAAGGACAACTAAATTAAATTATTATACGCCTATATACACATGGATAATGGTGTAAACAAGAGTGAAGGAACATCCTGGATTCGAACGTGGAACGCAGTACAACAGTGATATGAAATCAACCCATGGGTTCTGCAGTGGCTTATAAACTATTGAAGGGTATACTTAGTCATTCGTGCAGCATACCGCTACTCCTCTAGACAAGTTAATAATTAGTTATTATTCTGTAATTCGTCGAATATTCAATACACACTTTTGAATGAAACTGATGCTAAAATCGCCTTTCAAAAACTCAAATAACCGGAAAAAGGCAGGCTAGACAGTGTGTGTAGTATAATTTTTACTCGACTCATCAATAATTAAATGATAAGATTAAAATATTATTACATTACTGGCCAGTGATTGAGTTTTACACAATACATTAATTTATACAGTCTGTGAACCTTTTACAAATGCCAAAAAACAACCCTTTCGAAAAGAATTTGTTGAAGTTGAAAGGATGGAGAGGCGCATGACGAATATAATAGAGGTATTTTACAACCATTTACCCAGGTTTACAATTTAAAATCCAAGATGAAATGGGATGACAGGTGTGGGGTCTCTTGTATAAGTGATAGTTAAATCGTGTCATTTTTTTCATTTACTGATTATATATATAGTTTATTCAATTCATCAAGTCAAAACAAGGCCTAAAATGTTTTTAAATCGAAATTGTAGCTCAATTCTAAGCGGAATTGCAAAACAAATAACAAAAACTTTTGATATGATTTAATCGGATATTTCCTTAAAAACGAAGATAAACACTGCTCCAAAAAACGAAAATGCTTAGAAAAATGTAAATAAGACAATGAATTTATTAAAAAAGAGACAAGGCTTATCAACTTCACTTTTAGTTTTGAGACGGTATTCGTCTTTTGCACAATGGGGTTCACTTTGATACCAAGCACTCTGAAGCATTGTTCAGTTGGAACCCTTTCTAAGGGTTGTACAAAATGTGAATTTGTTGTCCACTGAACAGTCGATGTGAACTCCATTATAGTCGTTTCCACTATTGGCCACCATTGGACGTGGTGGCAACGTTGCCGCGTGGTCATGCGCGCAGCAGTTTAGACACCTGGTCACCGTTGGCCTCGGGGACAATGTTGGCGCGCACAAGAGTCCAACAACCAACGGCGGTACTGGGCGTAGGTCATGTCGAGGTGGGCGAATCTGCCACCGTGTCTCTGGGAATGCCAAACAATGGCACCGCTGCGGCAGAGGGAGATAACGTTGCCAAGTGCTCATATTCCTCCTCCTCCTCTGAAGACGCCGACGACAACGACGACGACAACATAATAATCAAGATCAAGATATGCCTAAGCACATAGAAGCTAGTTTAAACGAGTCTCTTCATCCTGATCAAAATGCAGATCAAGATGAAGGCAAGCATAAAGAAAAATACGGGGATCAAGATCAACATAATAATCAAGATCAAGATATACGTCACATCGATACTGCCACAATAACTAAAGCTATGGAAGAAAATATCAGAAGTGTCAAACTACCGTCCCATAGAACTGATGTGTTGCAACAATTAGACAAAACTTGCTTCAGACCAATGAAAGTCCAATGGGAAAAAAATCTAATAGAATGGCAAAGGCAAAATCAACGAGCTCTCATATTTCTCATTCACTATTAATATACGGTCTTTTTTCCTATGCTACAACACAGATTTTCTTGTCACCCCACCCCTGGGGTGTCAATACTAATACAATACGTAATAAGTAAGTAAGTAATACATATAAAATCTACTTGAAAATATAACGTTTGTCAATTCTCCTACTCTAATATTTATTTCATGTCATGACTGGTATTTTGTGGGTTTGACACTAAAAATTTACCAGTTAAAAGAAAATATTTTAATCCTGGAAATTCATAAGTTTCCTTGTCACCCCATTTTAAGGTGAACAAGGCTGGGAAGAGCTCTAATTACAGAATCTAGGGCAAGGGATAGGCCAACTTTGGTCAGATAAACTACTGCCCATGCCTGCAGACGAGTAGTTGGCAGCCAGACTCAAGATGTCTTGGCAAATTTGCTAAATTCCATAAACAACGAGTTCGGGATACAGAATAAGATTGTTTCCACAACTACAGATAATGGTGCTAACTTCGTGAAAGCCTTTTGGTTACCGTGTGTCTTTATGGCAAATGTTTAGGAAAATAAATGCAATGACATGAAGTAGACACTGAATGGAAAGTAATGATAATCAGGATTATTTATATTTGTATTAAAGGGCTATAACGCAAAAAAATATCTTTTACCACATAATCTATTGCATAGTAGTACACCAAAATTACCATTTAAAAAATTAGATCTTGTAACCGTGATTTTACACAAATTTTTTAATTATATTTATCCAAATATTTGCAAAAACTGGCGTTTTGGGAAATTTCTTAAATCGGCTTTACCCTGCCTTTTTTGTTCAACATAGATACTAGAGCATCGTACCAACCTTAAATGGCCCTTTATAACAACATCCGCCAATGTTAAGTGGTCAACAACAAAAAGTCAGTGATTCCTAGCTGTTCTGAATAAGTTTATTCCGTCTTATAAATTGATTTTTCGTGGTTTATATAATGAAAGTGTTATTGATATGTATATTTATGTGTGGGTCTAAGACGGTGTTATCAGCACCATTATTAGTGGGTAAGTTCCACAATTTGTATAAGAAATATTAGAGTTTTTATAAATTGACATTTTGTTGGAAAAGATTGTTCGACAGGACATTTGTTATCTATTGAGCTCTTTGGATAAAGATAAGACATACGGATAATTTGGGATATCACACGTCATGGCAATGACGTTACATAAGTGCTCTTAATGTTCCAAAAGAGTACACACGGGTCCACAGTGCAAAGTATGCACAATTAGAAACCCATTATAAATGTTTAAGGCTCAAGAAGGAAGACTTTTGCAGCAAATAAGAATTTAATTTGAAGAGTGGATGTGCAAAGAGTGTATGAGTGAACGCTCATTGGACAAGGTGGTCCAGCCAGAGCTTGATAATATTGTATGCTTACCTGGGGTTAACAAAACTGAGGTCAAACAAGTGCCTAGTGAGGCATATCCGCGATTAGGTAAAACCATGTTAACGGGAATTGCCATTAATAAAGTGAGGAAGAGGAAGTTTTATTAAATGCGGATCACAAAAAGGAAAACTAGAAAAGATAATGAGCTCATGAGGCTGGAATTAGAAGATTTTACAACTAGGGCGAAGAAGATGGAAAGTATTGCTTGGGACGGCCCATCTGATACCGTATTGTCTGCAAAGTGCAAAACTAAATACACAAGATTTTGAAAGTGGACAAAAAATAGATGCTACAATACACTATAAAATGAACTTGAAAATACTATATAATACACGTACCTCTAATAATAACCCTATCACTGCTTCATAAATGTTGAAATACACAGACCTATACAATTGATTGATTGGATATTGCTTAACGTCTCATATTTATGCAACTTGGCTAATCGAGACGAAGGGAGGGACGTAAGGGATGACGCGGGGGGACAAGGGGTGGACAGGCCTGTGCTGGTCAGAACCAGCCACAAGCATATGGGGAGGGCAGGTGTTCCCCCACGTCGTGGTCGTCTCCGTCTGTGTCATCATCCGTCCGTGTTGTCATTGTCGTCGCCGTCTGGGAGGTAGTCAAAGGGAAGGGAAAAGTTCCCCGACGACGACCCAGAGCTCGCCATTAGTTTCAGGGAGAAGAACTCCCCTAATCACGGACCAAACCACGAGAAGGTTGCGAGTTGGAATTTGATGGCCCACAGACCCATATAAAAACATAATTAGAGATATTGGGTTCGACCAACCCTCGGATTGTATGGATGAGACAAACAGGGCACAACACTGAGATGAAAAGCCGAGATGTTCCATCGTACCAATAGGATCTCCGCAACAAGGTTATAAACTTTAGGGGCAATAATCCTGATTTACATCAATGCCACTCCAACAACTCTACTTGCCGGCTGCCATGACTAAAATTGTGTGTACAGGATTGCATTTCGGAATGAGTTTGAATTTGGAGCTCTGATCATGAAGTAAACAAACACAACGATGCAAGGATATTTCAGTCAAGACTTGTACAAACAACACATTTAGCAGCAACAGAAGCTATTGCTACTTGTACTGTGGAGGCCTAACAAAAACAGAGCGAAAAGCGAAGACAAAACACGTCCGCCTGCGACAAGAAAATCAGACCGACTGCGAGGCAAGACACGAGCTCTACGAGTTAGGTGTCCGTCAAAAGGTGCGGGTTGATTGTTGATTGGATATTGCTTACCGTCTCATATTTATGCAACTTGGCTAATCGAGACGAAGGGAGGGACGTAAGGGATGACGCGGGGGGACAAGGGGTGGACAAGCCTGTGCTGGTCAGAACCAGCCACAAGCGTATGGGGAGGGCAGGGGTTAAATAAATAAAATAAATAAATAAATTTTTATTTAGAGTCTGCCCACTCAGTTATATAACTGATTTTCAGTGGGGGACTTTAAATCGAAGCGACCAAGCCAACCCTGCAGGCCCCGACGCAATCGACGAGTGAGCGATAACCAACCAAAGATCGATATTTTTCATAGGAAATATAGCAATCAGTGGTATGGACAGTGCGAACACCGGCAAATCAACGCCAGAATCAACAAGGCCGATTCAGAACAACTCTAAATTTTTTATGTGCTTCGTTGCTAGGACGGCTCCAAAGTCACCGTTTACAAACTCCTAAGATATGAACTGATAGACTTAAGTCCAAATCAGAAGTTAAAAAACTTCTGACTATAGCGGGAATCGAACCCTGGACCTTCTGCATTGGAAGCAGATACGCTAACAACAAGACCAACGAGCCACACAAAAGACCAACGAGCCCCACGTCGTGGTCGTCTCCGTCTGTGTCAGGGGCGGCGAGCTCATATTGATGCTGCCCTTATGCTCATCTCTTGTGGGATGATTTTACCGAAATTGCAGAAGAATTGATTGACCCAATAAAAACACTCGAGTTGCTTCAAGAACAAAACAATGAAAAGGTCAAGGCTAGAGTTATTTCCGCGCTTGTCCTGCAAATGACTTTTACAGAGAAACATATTCTTCTTCGTCTCTAGCTAGAAAGCGAAGACTTTCCCCTATCGACAAACATGACGAAGATAAACTGTCAAACGACGAGGGAGAAGACTCAGAAGAATCATCTTGGCCTAGTAGTAGGCCTAGCCCCAGTCAGGAGGGACGGGATAATTTGCCTGAGGGTTTGGACAAATTTGGTGAAAATGTTAAGGCTAATTTGCGCACAAAAAACCGACGAACTGAGCAGTTTGAATGCGCTCAGATCAACCCGGAAAAGTTTTCCAACGTAGGAACGCACCAAAGGGAAGCTGAAGAAATTGCGAACCAGCAAAAATAGAGATCAGTGTTTCATTTCGTCAGCGTCACTAGAGTTTTGACATTGGGGCCGAGGTGGCTCAAATCCAGCTATGGAAAATCCTGAAATGCACAGGGGGGGGGGGACTTTACTGAGTGACATTTTCGAATGGTCAAATTTAGGGCGAGGCTTCGAGGGGCTTGCCCCCTATATTTTATTAACAATTACAAGGTACTTTTGATGAAAATCAGTGTGTTTTAAAATATCTTGAAAACTCTTCATCATATTATATTCTATCAAGAAAGCCCCATATTCTTATAGAGCTCGGTTAAAAGAAGGAAATTAACTCCTTCAAAATAGCAATTTTCAGAAACTCCAGGTTTTGGTTCGCGGGGGGGGGGGGGGGGGGGGGGGGGGGGGGGGGGGGGGTTTTTTTAATTTAAAAGTTTTTGGGGGGGGGGGGGTTGTAATTTTAGTAAAAGATTTTTTAGTACGTATTGGGACAAAATTTTTTTTGGGGGTACAATGGGTTCTTAGCCCCTGAACTTTTTTGATATGTAACGTTCCAAAAAAAATGCATTTTTTCTAGTTTTTTTGAGTGCTATTGTCGATATAAATTTTTAAAAATTTTGTCACGCCTGTAGGCCCTACATTTTTATGAAAACAATGCGTCTGTTGCCACTCTTTTACTTCCCATATGACATATTATTATTCAAATTTCCCCTCCTAAAAAGTTTGTAAAAATACCACTCGGGTGGGTTGAATGATTTCTGGTGCAAATGGCTTCCAACCACCTGGTTTAGGTGTTATTTTATCTGTTAGTAGATTTTACAAGTAATAGTGTTTCATAAGCTGTCAACTACTACCAGGTAAGTGAAATAACATCTTTGAAGGGTGTTTTACTTGTTTGCATTACTCTAAATAGAGTACAGTCCTAGGCCTAGGAGTAAAGTAGGCTTAGGAATAGTGTACATGGGAGTTGCTATTTGCTACCTACTTCAAATGTGATTTAACAATTGTTAGATTTCCCAATGGACGGGAATGGCTTGAGTAGGCCTACCTAAATATCTACATGGCTTGACATTTTAATTCAATATCTAGGCCTATTTTGATATAAATGTCTTGTTGACTAACAAGACCCCTGGTTGTTTTTTAAGAATATATCCATCAGAGTTAGTTAACAATGCCGCTCACGGCTGCTGAGAAACAAGAAACGATACCGAGAACGCGAAAACCAAAGTCGGGGCCTATCCGAATCGCTAGGCTTAGGCCTAGACGAAGGAAAAGGGACCAACGGAAGCGGGAACCTGCAGATGGTAAGAAAGCCCATAACCCAAGTAAGGCTACAATGAAATGGGGGATAGGGTTATCATGCAGTTTGTTAAAGCTAATTGTTAATATTCCTGTAGTTTTTACATTAAGTTTTAGTATCATACAATAAAGGCAAATCTGCAATAGCTCAACAATGACTGTAAAAACCCAAAGACAATTGTCGGGATATCATACAAAATATCCACAGTCTCATCGCAATTGGAACCGTAAGAAAACTAAGGATACTACTAAGGAACGATACAGATCACAGGAATAAAGCAACTCCCTCCTGCCCCCCTGCTACACATTGTCACAAGTTACAAGGACTATTAAATATTGTTTTACTAACCCTTAGGCACACAATCCTCGATGCCTGTTTTAGCAGCTACTAGGGCGTAGGGTTTATGAAACTATTTTTAGAAATTAAGTAGAAAATAAAACTGTTTTTTTTTTATACATTAGCTATATTAATTAAAACAAATTTTAAACCGAATGCCTCAGATTTTATTTATAAAATACACCATCACATATTCTAGGTCTAAGCTTAATATTGGAGACAGGCTTGACAACATAAACACATTAATGCACTGTCATGCTTTGATAAAAAACAAGTAGATATGAAGTCAAGCAACTCTGCACTTTCCTTTTAGATGTATTCCGTAGACTCATGAGCCCATCCTTCTTTTCATTTCGTCATACGAAGCGAATGGGGCAAAGTTTTCATATACCAATATAAATGTCATAGAACACAAGTTTCTTGAGAACGGTCACTCTCACATGGAAGCCCATTCAATGCACAATGCCATTGAACCACAAACGTACATGTCGTTTTTACGAAAGCAAGATTAGTTAAATATATTTCAGCTAGCTGGTTCAAATAGAGGCCGAAATAAACTTCTGCCCCTTTTAAAAAGTGACGCAGATGCAATTTGGGGACTTCCTTGATCTAAGCAAGATCTCCAAAACTCTTAAGAACAAAGACATTGATGAAATTAAGAACAAAGTAAAATTTAAAAAAAGTTACATGCTTTCAAGTATAAAAAAAAAAAAAAAAAAAAAAAAAAAAAAAAAGGATAAACCAGGAGTTATTCAGTACCGATACGACCACAGTAGACCATACAAATCAAAATTAAAAAATTGGCAGCGGACGGAGGGTATCGGATCACCACGAATTGGAAAGATTGAAGCCGTTGTACAACTCACCGCTTCGTATAAGTAGTTAGCTAGTTATTGGGGTTTTATGGCACACAACAGTAAAGTTATCAGTGCCCATCAAATTTTCTAGTTACTATATAAATATGAATTTCAAAGGTTTACTTTGCGTAAGGAATTAACAAAGTTATTGCTTGTCGTGGAGTGGAGTCACATATTGGGGGATGATGTGGAGGAAACTAAACGGAAATTAAACCGAGAGCACTCTAGGAAAGTACCATAAACGACGTCCTGTTCCAGTGACCAGGATGATGTCGAGGAACCTGGTGGTTTGGTCAAGATTCAAAAAGGCAACATTCATGTTTCATAGGCCTATGTTGGCCACCTTGTCATGATGCATTCTCTGGTGAGAGAATAATAAAGTTAGATCGTTGTAAAGCAGTAAACAGACAAGTTATGTTTTAATCATAGATCCCTCACAATTCTTCCTTCGCCACAACAATTATATTTGAAAACTAGTAAATACTAATAGGTTATGGGCCCAGACAGTGCTTACCTGCTTAGTAAGTGACCTACACTAAACAGAATCTAGCACGGACCAAACATAAACTGCACAACCTGTGCGGACGGAACTGATGGGAGCACAACACTGAGATCACAAACGCTTAACTGAGAAGCAAGACAGAGTATGCAGTGAACAAAACCTTTCAGTCTGGACATTTTAGATATTGCTTAATGTCTCATATTTATGCAACTTTGCTAATCGAGACGAAGGGAAGGACGTAAGGGGTGTGCTGGTCAGAACCAGCCACAAGCTTATGGGGAGGGCAGTGGTTCCCCCACGACGTGGTCGTCTCCGTCTGTGTAATCATTCGTCCGTGTTGTCATTGTCGTCGCCGTCGGGTTTTGATTGGATATTGCTTAATGTCTCATATTTATGCAACTTGGCTAATCGAGACGAAGGGAGGGACGTAAGGGATGACGCGGGGGGCAAGGGGTGGACAGGCTTGTGCTGGTTAGAACCAGCCACAAGCGTATGGGGAGGGCAGGGGTTCCCCCACGCCGTGGTCGTCTTCGTCTGTGTCATCATCCGTCGGTGTTGTCATTGTCGTCGCCGTCGGGGAGGTAGTCAAAGGGAAGGGGAAAGTCCCCGACGACGACCCTGGGAGGTAGTCAAAGGGAAGGGGAAAGTTCCCCGACGACGACCCAGAGCGTACGAACGTACAAATCCCAAATCTCAATTCTTGAAAAAAAATAAAAAATGTAGGCCTCAATCTCAAACTCGCAAAAAGTTAGAAATGGTAGACGATGGTAGTGACGAGGAAAGTTCTGTGATTAATCCGAGTGATGAAAATGATGAGAACACTTCCATCACTAATAAGCCGTGCAACATTGGTGTGAACGACTTTGTAATTGTGACTTACGAGGGGGAATTTTTCCCTGGAATCGTACAAGAAACCAAATCAGATTCTGCTTTCATGAGTGCGATGGTCATGTCTGGTCCCTCTGGATGGAAGTGGCCAGACAAGGATGATGTGTTGTGGTATAACTTTGATAATGTTATGGAGAAAATAAAACCTCCAACATTCAAAAATAGCCGTCTGGTGTGCGAGGTGCCAGAAATCATCAAGTATCGTAAATGTAGGCCCTTAACTCGGTAGGCTAGAGGTTCCTGACATGGGACAAACTTATGATCAACTTAGACTTAGGCTATGATTAGAATATAGTATAGGCCTATATATCACATTATGCATGCAAAACTATTATGTTTTAGGCCTAGACCTAGTTGTCATTAATAAATTTGTTTCCCAGGATGCAAATTGTAGCCTACCTTTCAAAAATTGGAATAATAACCACAAATTCACATAGCAAATTATTATTCTGTATATTATTAATAATATTTTCCATGTCCATCATTATTATCCTTCTTCCTACCCCGTGGATATTATTTCTGAACTTAAAAACACAGTGTATCATTTTTAAACACGTGTGTATCATTTTTAAACACGCGTGTATCATTTTTGCCCAAAGTGCTGGGTAAAAATGATACGCATATTTTATTTATTTAAACAAATAAACAAATATGGAAGGCCAAAATGGTTTATTTTTTTGAATTCAGAATCAAATTTCCATGATATACACATTAACATTTTTATCATTTGCAGAACAAATTAAGCTGTACATATCAAAGTGTAGTTTTCTGTATCATTTTTACCTCGCTTGACCCTAGTATATAAAACAAGACTATAAAATGAAGATGAAATGAAAATGAACAGCACTGAGATCACAAGAGCTTTTCTAAGTAGCAACAAAACCTTTCAGTCTGGACGGAACAGACATTTTCTTAAAGATAACAGACGTCTAACTGAACACATTCAGCTGACACAGAAGCAAAAGCCATGTGCTGTGCAAGCCAAACAAGAGCAGAACTAAGACCATAAAAAGCACAGCACATAAACCGTGTCAAGGCTCTAATCTCAAATTGAACACAACCTAGTACTTTCTGAACATTAACTCATCAGGCTACATGGACGGAACAGACTGAGCACAACACTGAGATGACGAGTGCTGCTCTGACAAGCAGGACAGAATAAAGAGAGAACTAAACCTTCCAGTCTGGACAGAACAGACAACCTCCTGAAGTAACAAAACTTAAACAAAATGATGAATGAGAACGAGGACACAGCAGACTTGAACAAGCAACACATACAGCAGCAACAAAAGCTAACTCTTTGTACTGAGGAGGCCCAATGAGACCAGAGCGAAGAGCGCGGACAAAACACGTCCGCCTGGGACAAGAACAACTGACCGACTGCGAGGCGAGCTGGCGAGGCTCTGTGCTGTGTGTGTGCAGGTGGTAGTCAAAAGGTGCGGGGCGGCGAGGTCATATCGAAGCTGCACGCAAGGTGCATTGACGTTTTTCAAATCCCCACACAGCACACAATATCTTATGGATATCCATGAATGATCTACAATATCCATATCCATATCCATTATGAATATCCATAGAACGTCCAAGGGATATTTAAAAATTGCCTGCTTATTCTACAATATCTTATGGATATCCTGTGGATATTGTTCATTAACGATTATTTTTCTACGCTGAAAATATCTATTAGATGTCCATGCAATATCTTTCAAATTTTCGCAGTTTAGATTTTTATATTTTAAAAATAAATATCAAATTGTGATGCAAAACGTGAAAATTTACCATTTTTGGTTGTTTTTTTTTTTTTTTTTTTACTATTTTAGTTTGTGGCTGGTATAATAAATTCTGCAATATATGGTTTGCAGGTAGTATTTCTCAAAACACAATTTAAAATGTGTTTTTACAATGCATTCAACAAATGCTTTAAATTTTTATTTTGATTGAAGTACCAATTAAACTATACATTTCTTTAAAAACTTATTGAAATCAAGTCAAGAAATAGTATTCATAACTAGTTTAGTACAATTAATTAAAGTTTTTTGTGATGTATAACCTTTTAGCAATACATTTGGTGAATAGTCACAAATAAACATTCTGGAAATCATGTTGTTTACATATTATTAAAGCATAGAAGAGTACAGCATACAATTTTCGTTATCGATGTTTGCAATTGCATATTTCTTTCGTTTAGTTATTTCAAATGTAATTGTTTACATCATTTTGTCCTTTGATTTGACATTTTTCTGATATTTTTTTTTCGTTGTTTTGGAGGTTATAGTTTTATTTGTTCACTTTTTTATTCTTGTGATTTTGTTTTATTTTGTTTGGAGGATTTTTATTTAAAAAAAATGGATGATTTTGTTGCTCCTCTAGGCTTTCATTCATTCATTGTTATTGTGATTTTTTAAATATGTTTCTGTACGAATTTTATATTTTCCAACACATTATTTTGTATTATTGATTTGACGTGGCAGTAATTTTTACGTAAAATAAGAAAGCATTCAAAAAATCTCCTACCCCGCTAGCCATAAAATCACAATAAATAAAAATAAATAAATCAATCAATCAAATTAGTTCGAAAGAAGCGTCTATCTGCACAGTCACAGAACTGATTTTCAGTTATCAACTCGACCAAGCCAACCCTGCCGGCGCCGATACCATCAACGAATACTTATGAATGTATTATTCTATAATAAATCAATCCTGTAAAGAAGATTCTAATTTTAAATACCTATATTTAAATAAATATATATTAAACTTATTATGTAATCTAACCATCAATCGGCATCTAATTCTTATTTGAGTTTCCCTCAAATATTCTCGTTTGAAATGCTAGCCAATAGGATTAGGCCTACTCTGTAGTCTAAGTCAAATGTCGCATTGCTATCATTAAAAATTCAACCGTAATTATTATGATTTATGAAGCAAGTTAATATTTCATAATCACAATTTAATGTGTGTGATATTATTTAAAATATCATTTATAAATGTATTCAACACATGTTTTACAAGTAAAGTGAATTAATGCAACATAAAAAGTCACTCATTTGACGGCGTTTTCCGACATTTTTCGAACTGTAACGATTCGCCGCGATGGAGTGAAATGTGCAGTGTACAAAAATCACAGAAGATATTTAAAGGTACGTGAAAAATTGATATAAACTGTGTTAATTAATTAGTTGAGCATGCCACGCATGTAGCTAGGTAGGTCACGAATAGCTCTGAGGCCCTACCCTAGGGACTGGGTGGCGTATGTAAATAACATTGTTGACAACCTAACCTTACTTGTGGCATTTCTTTTTCATGTTTCAACAGGCCTAGCTAGGCTAGCCTAGGCCCCTACTATTTATTTACCTATGCCTAGGGCTTGAACTTGGGGCGTACTTAGCCTTGGTCCTAGCTACCTTGGCTTAAGGACCAGGGTCTAGGCCTAGGCCCTAGTCTAGGAAGTCAAATGAATGCAAACTGCTCATAGGCTAGCCTAGGCCTAGCCCTAGACCTAGCCCACGAAGCCCACGCCCACGAAGGCATAGGGCTAAGCCTATGATCTACGTCCTAGGCCTAGGGACAATTCATAGATATTTAACCCTTTACACCCAACCACCCTGGGCCAAGTGCCTAGGCCTACCTACCTACCTAAAACATTGGTTTACATTTTAAAACTGAGTGAAGTTAAAAGTTCCCCACTTCTTTGATTGGATAGTGTCAAATCCTTCGTAGTGTATAGTCGTACGGTCAGCCGTTCGACAATCTTTTAAGACAAGATCGATTTTATAATGACTACGTTTATCAGGCGAGCCAAGTCTAGACTGGCCCCGTCCGGAGCTTTTATTCTGGACTGGTTTGGTACCCGGTAGGCCTACCAGCTCAGTCCGGACTGGAATCACCGGCTGTGATTAAATGATTAGGGCCTAGGCCTACAACTTAGGCCTAATAAAGATGTTCGCAAGCTTGTTATTGAGCTCGCTTGCTTTTCAATTCAATTTATTTCCATTTGATTTTCTAACAACAGAAGAAGCCTAGGTCTATATTCACTATGCAGTCTAAATGGAAACTACTCTAAAGGCCTATAAGTATACGGTATACCCCTGCCCTACACACACTTAAACTAGTCAAACCAGTTTATTTTGTGCGGGCTAGGCTAGAGATGGCACTTTGACGGGTCAAATTAAAATTGACAATTGACCAAAAGTCAGTCAAATATAAAAAAATGATTTTGCTAGAAGTAGGCCTATATTGTGACAAGATACTTAAGAGACATTAATTGTGTGCAACCTCGGTAATCCATATGATGAATGATCCCGGTTAATTGGGACGGACTTTTTTAATTTCTGAATTGTAGTAAATAATAACAATAATAATAATATATATAATATATAATAATAATAAAAAAAAAAAATAATAATAATAACAAGCAGATATAGGAGTGGTCAATTCTCTTTTAACTCACACCATGCAGAACTCAGGTGTTGTTCCCTTCTATGGTGATGATGATATGGTATGTTTAAGACTTTATCGAGCTTGGGAGAACCTCATGCATTTGATCCCTCTAGAGTTACTTCAACCCAATGCCATGCGGCAATTCATCTTTAAACTGGTAGCTACACCGGCTGACAGGGATATCCCGAATCCGGGCGAGAATGTCTTACTTATAGAGGATGCAGGTGCTACTATCCTGACATACAATAACGATATCATCATGGGCATATTTGAGTTTGTTGCCCGGCATAATATGGAGGATTCACGTATTTATGCCCTGGCATCTGCGTTCGTATGTGTGACTGTCCTATGCAAACAGGGAAACGTGACGGATACTTGGTTGTCTAAACGTATTCAGCAGCTGGTTAATCATGTACCCGAAGTTTCCATCGAGAGCCATGTGAGTGTGGATGTTATCAAGAGCTACAATAGTCTCTATAGTATGAGAAACTTGCCTGTTGATGAGATCTATCGTGTCCTGTTAACCACCCATAATATACTTGCCGAGCAAGATTTGACCAGCCTGACATGGATGTTAGAACAGTCCGCAGCCACCAACGTTACTGCTTGCATGTCCTTTTTTCCTTTTTTCTTTTCTTTTCCTTTTCTTTTCTTTTTTCTTTTCTTTTCATTCCCCACCCCCTTTTTTATATATTCGATTCATTCATAAATTGCATTTAATATCCTTTTTATTTGTTATCAAATTTGTTGAATATTTAATGCATTGTTGTAATATTACTATTTCAAATATTTACTTAAATGTAGTTCATTGTTGTGTCTGCATCTATGTTATTAGATTTATTTAGTTGTCCTCCTTTGTAAATCACTAACTTCGATAATATAACTTCGATAATAAATAACTTCGAATCGACAATAGTTCGCCGAAGGTAATGTACATGCCATGAGGCATTATTGATTAATCTTTTATTTTTTTAAACAATTTGATTTAATTGTATAACTTCTCATTTTGGTGGGGTATTCTTAGGTTCTTCTAACCTAAAAATTAGTTACTTGAGCTCAATAGGTAGGGCAAGGGTTATTGTATTGATAAATATGAATCGTCAATAGTGAACTTAAGTATGTAAAGAATTATGACGTAATCATCATTCCATTATTTCCCGAATCACTATCCTGTAGCTAATAACCATAAACATAACATAAGCATTATTGCCGGTGGATAATAAGGAAAACCTGTGGAAGTAAGCAGTTCCTAGCCATTGGACAGGAGGGAGAACCAGATTTGCATTCAGGTAATTTAGTACAGTACTGAAAATAATTAAATCAGTTTTATTTAATTATTTAGAATTAATTAAAAGTTAAATTATACTTGGTAAATTTTTTCTTGGATTATTGTGTTCACGTATGAGCTAGTTAAACTTCTATGTAATTTTGTAACCAGATCCCTGATCCGGGCAACACAGGGTCTGAATCGTTACAGTACATAATAACATGAAAAATAATCCGCCGAGAAGCAAGCGATATTCCACCCCTAACACCCCCTGAAATTGGAATTATTCATAGCTCTAATCTAAAATTGATGTTTTATTCAAATTAGTTATTAAAATTATGTTTTAATGTGTTTTAACCCAAAAACCAAAACCAAAGTTGAACATGAGGTGCCCCGTATCGTAAGAGAGGCGGTGGAGATGGCGAAGCGGAAACACAACATGAACACACGGGATGATGCCAAAAGACTTCCAGCCACATGGAAACATGTTTTGCAAGGCTGTAATGTTCAACCCAAAGCTCTCCCTATGGAAATGTCTGCAGTCCGTCCTCCTCCAAGAGCTGACAAGAGAAGGAAGACTCAACAAGAACCCCTTGAGCCATCTACTCGTACGCTGAGGTCATCTAAACAGTAATAGGATAATGTTGATGGCTTCACATGGTTGTATAATTAGTCATGACCTATTTTTTCTAAGCTATTTAGTTTTTGTCTATGTATCTAGTTGCAGTGTTTTGTTATGAAGTAAGGTTTTGTTTGTTTTTTATATTGTTTTATGTTTAATTTCCTTGAAGATGGGCAGGGAGAACTACCCGAAACGTTGGAATAAATAAAATAAAACCACACTGACTACCCGAAAATACAATGTGTGCATATATATATATTCTATCATGAACCCTGATAAAATGCATTTAAAACTGAGATTTTATAAAGTGAGGAATACTTGTCAAATATTGCTAACTTTAAAATGTCATTAAAAATTGAAAAAATTATTGTAAGAAAATGCAATTTATGGTCATTTCTTATGCAAGGCTTATATTTTAAATTAAGTACCCTATTAAGTTAGGAATGTAGGGTGTATACTAATGAAAAATTGAAGTAATGTAGTTGGTACAAACAAGACATAACAGAAACATGAATATGTTTTGGTAGCATCCAAATACCCATGGAGCTACTGCAACCAAATTTTCAGTCTTGCTAGTTCACCCCACCACCAACAGATGGAGCCTACTGTCACATGTCTATATAATTCCACTGCCTTCTGGTTTTCATACCTTTCTGGTCACAAGAGTAACAGCAGCAGAATATCTTCCTTTTTGATTTTCCGTGTTTGTCGTCGCCGTCGGGGAGGTAGTCAAAGGGAAGGGGAAAGTCCCCGACGACAACCCAGAGCTCGCCATTAGTTTCAGGGAGAAAAACTCCCCTAATCACGGGCCAAACCACGAGAAGGTTGCGAGTTGGAATTTGATGGCTCTGCATAACAAAATGACGTAGACCTTAGCCTAGACAGGACTAGGGCCTAGCGCTCGATTGGCATTAACCTTAAATCAAAAAGAACTAGCATAGCGCTAAGATAGGCTAGGCATAGGCCTATTTGTTAGCTTGTGGTGGGTCTAGCTTGGCTATAGTGTAGGCTAGTAGTAGGCCTAGGGCCTATCTACGGTCTAGGTAGTAACGTCTGGACATCTCTACTGTTGATTGGATATTGCTTTACGTCTCATATTTATGCAACTTGGCTAATCGAGACGAAGGGAGGGACGTAAGGGATGACGCGGGGGGACAAGGGGTGGACAGGCCTGTGCTGGTCAGAACCAGCCACAAGCATATGGGGAGGGCAGGGGTTCCCCCACGTCGTGGTCGTCTCCGTCTGTGTCATCATCCGTCCGTGTTGTCTTCGTCGCCGTCGGTTAAAATGCATGAACGTACTGTTACACATCGCCCCACTCTAAACCACTACAAGAGACAACACGCGTTTTAACCGAATTGGATTGATTGGATATTGCTTTACGTCTCATATTTATGCAACTTGGCTAATCGAGACGAAGGGAGGGACGTAAGGGATGACGCGGGGGAACAAGGGGTGGACAAAGCCTGTGCTGGTCAGAACCAGCCACAAGCGTATCATCCGTCCGTGTTGTCATTGTCGTCGCCGTCGGGGAAGTAGTCAAAGGGAAGGGGTTCCCCGACGACGACCCAGAGCTCGCCATTAGTTTCAGGGAGTGAAACTCCCCTATTCACGGGCCAAACCGCGAGAAGGTGTCGAGTTGGAATTGAAGCCGAATGACGACATTGGCTTCCTCCACTACCACTCCCACCTTAACCAAAACTACACAACCTCTGACCGAGCAAATGGCATAATCTTGAAATAACGAACGGTTCCAGAAGAGAGAGCAGAAGAGCGAACAAAACAATCCAGTCTGAACAGAACAGACAACCTCATGAAGAAAACAAACCCAACACAAAAATGCAATGAGATTCAGTCAACACAACAACAACAACACATTTAGCATTAACAGAAGCAATCTCTATGTACAGTGGAGGCAAGACAAGAACATACTGGAGAGCGGAGTCAAAACACGTCTTATCTCACATTGAACAGAACCTAGCACTTTATGAACATTACTTCCTCAGGCTGCACGAACGGAACAGACGGGGCAAAACACTGAGATGACGAGCGCTTCCCTGACAAGGAGGACAGAATAAAGAGAGAACTAAACCTTCCAGTCTGGACAGAACAGATAACTTCTGGAAGTGAACAAACTTTAAACAGAATGATGATGAGAACGAGGACACAGCAAAGACTTGAACAAACAACACATACAGCAGCAGCTAACTCCATGTACTGTTGAGGCCCAATGAGACCAGAGCGAGGAGCGCGGACAAAACACGTCCGCCTGGGACAAGAACAACAGACCGACTGCGAGACGAGGCTCTCTGGCTCTGCTGTGTTCGTGCAGGCGGTAGTCAAAAGGTGCGGGGCGATGAGGTCATATCGAAGCTGCACACAAAGTGCATTGACGTTTTTCAAATTGTGTTGATGACAGTGGCGCATGTGCTTGAAGGTGTGTAATTAAATGGATGTGAGTAATTTTTCAAGATATGTAGTGAGGCTCATCGTGACAACACTACATTGTAGCAAATTCCACATTTTCAGGGATTTTACTCTTATTATGGACCTACAGTAACACGGTGCATTCGTCACTCATATTAGGCGTGTTTCAAATAAATAGATAGATATATAAATATCTATTTTCTAGTGGGGACTAAAGGCTTGGTGGGATTTCCTTATCTTCCATCCAGAAAGGGAGTCGATACATTTTTTATAAATACAAATTCGATACAAATTACATTAATTCATTTCGATATTTTTTAATTTCAGATATTTGCCCAATCACTCGTAAATATTGTTTTGACGTATGCCCAAATTACCGTTAATGAATTGCTACAAAGTACAAAAACCCTATCGGAAAAATTCCTGACGCGAAAATATGCAATAATGGAAGAAGAAGTTAAAAAAACTATGTCCAGGAATGCTCGTAGTAATGGAACACCACTTACTATGGACATATGGACTGATGAGAACCGACAGATCTCGTATGTTGTCAACACCGCTGATCAGAACGTGGAAGGAACATGAAAGACCTACTTTTGGCATGTAAACCGATACACAAAACAAAAACGGCACTAAACATTAGAAGCGCATTTATTAAAATTATCGAACCATTTTTGGGTATAAACATAAACTCCGAAGACGATGAACTTCACGACCAAACCAATTATCTCAAGAGCAACAATGTCGCCATAATGACTGATAATGGGGCCAACGTCGTTGCGGCGTTCAGGAACCAAGATATTGCTCAAACATCTTGTGCAGGGCATAATTTAATCTAGTTTGGGAGATGTTTAAGAAATGCAAAAACGAAGTACTTGTGTTGGCGTGTGTTCAAATCTGTGTTCAATAGAATTTGATATTTTTAATATTTTAATTTACCGCGTAATAGACCGTGCACTTATATTACTTCGTGTAGCATGGGTTTCTTAAGCAGGTAGGTGGGGCATCGGAGACTAAAAAGGTTGGTGAAGTATCGGAGAGCGCCCCGATGAGAACATCTCCGTTAATGTCGTCATCATCATCATCATCAATCAGCTTTAGCTGCATTTTGATTAACATCGAATTGGGTTATTTGAATAAGGTATCAACCAGCGGCAATTTGTTAATATACTAACTTGTCTAGCCTTAACTTTAAATGATAATATTACTGAAATCATGTATGTTGTATTCGTTTCAGTTCGCAGCTGTATATGCATTAATGACGAGTAGAACAAAAGAGGCATACGACACGCTATTGGCATACGTAAACAATTTAGCGCCGCATATGCACCCGCCTAGAACAATGACGGACTTTGAGCTGGCGCTTCGAAACTCACTACACAAGGCGTTCCCAGCAGCTGAAGTTATGGGTGATATTTTCATTACAGCCAGGTATGTATACTCACTATGCTATGCTACTAGGTCTACAGCAAAGTTGTGAGAAACAAATAAATAATTAATTACCGAGGCAGAGTAAATTCCCGAATTCAACACTGCGATATACCCGATGTCGATACCGATGCCATATACCCGAGACGAAGAGGAGTGTTGATGAGAGTGTGGCCAGAGCTGTGGTGAACAAATACCCGGCTCTGGGCAACAGGATTGGACAGACAATTGTTGAAAATGCCAATAACGTTTGTATGAGCCAACTTTACAATAAGGTGTTATTTGAGAACCGTTTAAAAAAGAATCGTGCCGGCACATTGACATCTGGTCTGGATCAGTCTAATGGAATGATTAGCTGACAGTCTATGCTGTCCTTTTTGCATGCTGCTTTTGCACATTTGTCTGCTACTTCGTTACCTAAGATCCCGGAATGACCAGGGACCCAACAAAATACTACAGACTTTTGTATAGAGGAAAGCTTTGTTCGTATTATCTAAATCTTGTGAATTATGGGATGACTTGGATAAATTTCAGACATTGCTTCCAGGGAACTCAAATAGTCTGTGCAGATTTGAAACTTTGATTCGTTACTCCTTTGAACATATAGAAGGCTTTGGAATAGTGCAAACAGTTCAGCATTATACACACTGAACATTGGGCGGAGGTGGAAAGTGAAGTTACCTGCATCAGTAGTATAAGCACAAACAACCAAATCATCCATTCTAGAGCCATCTGTGAAGATGCAGCTATAGTTATGAAAATGAGAGCGTATTTCTTGAAATAATGCTTGGAATTGAGTATTGGATGTAAGACCCTTTTTGTATCGAGACAGTTTGGTAATGCAAGTCGGTTTGCAGAGCGTCCAAGGTGGAATTGAACCGTACGACGTTATGAAGGCTAACAGTAATGTTATGTGCAATTTCTCCAACAGTTCGTGAGTTCGGTAAGTAACTCGAGACTAAATAAGTAATATACTTTATTAACTTTTTATGAATGTTTACTTGTTAATATCTCTAGTGGAGTAGCAGATTTGTTCAAAGCATTGACTGAACCAGTGAGCCTGATGAAGTCACTGAAAACACGTTATGTTACGTTACGTCATAGACGAGAAAGGACTTAATCCGGTCAAGATAGTAGTAGTTATTTAGTAAGTTATTAGGGTTTAAGGGCACACAACACTAAGGTTATTAGTGCCCGTATTCTCTTTTAGAGTGATGTGCTACTTTTTAAATTCTATTATACAGCTTTGTTGATTTCAGATATTTAAAAACATTGGTAATATTCTCAGATTCATCAGATAAGATTTTCTTTTCAATTAGGTATTAGTTTAAAATCATTCCTCTCGTCCATGTGTTAAGCACATTCTACTAAAATGTGCTTAACAGTTAAAATCTCACCACACTGCTCAAATGGGGGTGAATCTTCACCTCTTAAAAGGTATCCTTGAGTGAGATGTGTGTGTCCAATGCGTAGACGGGTCAGAACAACTATCCTCAGTCGACTAATCAGAAGAAAGTTAGGTTTCATTCTGATTACCTCGTGGTATAGACGATTTATTTATTTTATAAAAAACTTTTCCACGATCGTGACCCCTCTTACTGATTTAACCAGGAAAAATTCAAAACGGAAAATCTTACGATGGTATTTTAGACGGAAATTTAAAATCGTGCAGAGGTCCAGAGGCAGAGGGCATTTAAAAAATCTCTATGTCTTATATCTAAAATACCAACCTGAAATAAAAAAATACTAAATATTTATTTAATTATTTACTTGTAGTATATATAAGATCAAGGCTTATGTAGTACATTACATAAAAAGTAATTTTGTGAGATTCAACTGTGTGATCTCATATTCGACGTTTCTCAAGTATTTCGTCTAGCTTTATTTAAACAAAATGCAATAACAAAGAAGGACAAGAGGATTAGAGGATTGTTGGAGGCTCTCAACTTTATTAAACATTCAAGTGATCACTACCAAGATTTGTTTTCCCAGTTGGCTGTGTTTCAATTATAATCTTGCCATTTTTTGTTTTAAGCCACGATAAAGCTAGATGAAATCCTTAGAAACGTTTGTAATAAAATATCAATTTATTGTTAAAAAAACACGCAGTTTTACCTCAAAACATTACTTTTCTTATATAGTGTAGCTTATAGTTATAGCATATAATTATAATAATTAATAGTCATGTCTGCAGCCTTATACAGAGCTTCCTCACAAACTATGACCAGTAATATACTTCCGAATTATCTTACACCAGTTAGGATTGAAAACTAAGTTGCAAGATTGAACCAGGGAGATTGATGACATCAAGAAGGTATAAAGTAGAGTTAGCAAACAAAGGGTGACACTGGAATAGAAAATAAATCAAATAGAGATTGACAAAACAATCTCAGATGTGACTCAGTCCCCAAGAGATGCCATGCAAAAAACAACGTAACTTCCACATCCTTATTTATTTGTCTATCATATTCTGTTAAAAACTGATTTACTAGGAAAACGCTTAAGTCCCGCCGCGTTGTTGGATGAGCGTAATAGGTGCATTGAGCTGCCATGTGTTATGCGAATTTTCTGTTGTTCTTTGGAAAAATCATTATTAAATTGAAATTTTTTAAAATTAAATTAAATAAAATAAAAAATTAACTTCATTTTTTTAATTTTTTTAAAATTAATTGTAATTGTTTAAAAAAAATCGTAAAATTGAAATTTTTATAAGAAATAATTTCTCGATTGCGCTCAAATTTAACAATAATATATTAATTCATAAAATTAAGGTTCTGAGAAAAAATCATTTCAATAGGATAAAGCATGTAGGTGTTATAAGTCAAAGAATTGTTTAAAAAAGAAAAAAACCGTAAAATTTCGATTTTTATAATAAATATTTTTTCAATTGCGCTCAAATTTCACAAGAATACCTTAATTCATAAAATAAAGGTTCCGTGCAAAAATCATTAAAATCGGATAAAGCATGTAGGTGTTATAAGTCGAAGAAATTTCTTAAAAATCGAAAAAAATCGTAAAATTGCGATTTTCGTGAGAAAAAATTTTCCGATTGCGCTCAAAAACGTGGCAGTTCTAAGTTCAGAGATTTCGAAGGTCTCCATTAAATTTCATCGCAATCGGAGTATCGGTTTAGCCGGAATCGTGTGGACAAACAGTCAAAAATACAGAAAGAAAGAAAGAAAAAAAAAACATTCCGGATTTTTTTCTCCAGTGTAGTAGAATGGAATCTTCGCTTCGCTCGCTACGCTCATCCAACAAAGGACAACGAAATAAATCTTCTTACATAGAAGCAGATACAGCAAGAATGTTACGTTAGGTTTGATTGGATATTGCTTAACGTCTCATATTTATGCAACTTGGCTAATCGAGACGAAGGGAGGGACGTAAGGGATGACGCGGGGGGACAAGGGGTGGACAGGCCTGTGCTGGTCAGAACCAGCCACAAGCATATGGGGAGGGTAGGGGTACCCCCACGTCGTGGTCGTCTCCGTCTGTGTCATCAGTCCGTGTTGTCTTTGTCGTCGCCGTCGGGAAGGTAGTCAAAGGGAAGGGGTTCCCCGACGACGACCCAGAGCTCGCCATTAGTTTCAGGGAGTGAAACTCCCCTATTCACGGGCCAAACCGCGAGAAGGTGTCGAGTTGGAATTTGAAGGCCGGTAAATATTACAACAACAATGTATTAAAACACAGTAATTTTAGTAACAAATTAAAAAAGCTAGATTCTCAGAAGAACAGAGCAGAAGAGCGAGTATCAACAACAATCCAGTCTGGACAGAACAGACAACCTCATGAAGCAAACAAGCCCAACACAAAAATGCAAGGACATTTTAGTCAAAACCACAACACATTTTGCATAAACAGAAGCAATCTCTATGTACTGTGGAGGCAAGACAAGAACATACTGGAGAGCGGAGTCAAAACACGTCCGCCTGCGACAAGAACAACAGACCGACTGCGAGGCGAGACTGGTCTGCGACGTGCGACTTGCTTTGCTAGTGAATGTGGGTGTGAAGTGCAGTAAAAAGGTGCGGGGCGGCGAGGTCATATCGATTCTGCACGTCAAGTGCAATGAAGTCTGTATTTGACTTGAATGAAATATATTTGTTGAGTTTAGCGGGTGAATACCCCTTTAAAGATTACATAGTCTAACTGAACACATTCAGCAGAAACAGAAGCCAAAGCTATGTGCTGTGGAGGCCAAATAAGAGCGGAACTAAGAGCGTAAAAAAGCACAGCACATAAACCGTGGCAAGGCTCTAATCTCACATTAAACAGAACAACAACACACAAAATACAACACATTGAACAGTACAATGTAACCTACACGGATGCTAATAAAACTGAACTGAACTAGCACTTTCTGAACACCAACTCCTCAGGCTGCACGGACGGAACAGACGGAGCACAACACTGAGATGACGAACGGGTATCTAACAAGCAGGACATATATAAAAGAGAGAACTAAACCTACCAGTCTTGACAGAACAGACAACCTCCCCTTCTGAAGTGAACAAACATTAAACAGAATGATGAATGAGAACGAGGACACAGACTTGAACAAACAACACATACAGCAGCAACAGAAGCTAACTCCATGTACTGTGGAGGCCCAATGAGACCAGATCGAAGAGCGCGGACAAAACACGACCGCCTGGGACAAGAACAACAGAGAACAGACCGACTGCGAGGCGAGGCCGCGACCGCGAGGCTCGCTTATGTGTGCGTGTACAGGTAGTAGTCAAAAGGTGCGGGGCGGCGAGGTCATATCGAAGCTGCACGCAAGGTTCATTGACGTTTTTCAAATCGAGTTGATGACAGTGGCGCATCTGCTTTTAGGAGTGAAATTAATAAGTTGTGAGAAATATATGAAGATATGTAGTGAGGCTCATTGTGACGACGAACAAGAGCAAAGTCTGGTAGTTGACTACGATACGATAGTAGCGGACTTTGAAAAAAGGAGGATGAGGACGGCCCAGTAAGGGTTATACAGACACCGTATCATGTATGAAACTTTAGATTAGTCTATCCACATTCACCAGGTGGCCTCTAAAATTCAAAGTGGTTGTTTCACATTATTGTGCAGAGGCCAAAGAGTGATCTCAGCAAATGTTGCCTAAAAAACTTTACCAGTGACTTGCACTTTGCACCAACCAAATATGGATGAAAGGAGGAGCTTTCTAAAAACAATTCAACAAAAAAAATTGCTAGAAAGTAGAATGGACCTATTTTTTGCCCGATTCGGGAATGCCAGCTCTCGATTGCCGAAAAGTAATTTAAAATTTAGTTTACATCATTATATATTATTTAACTTCACAGTAAATTTACTTTCAGCATATTTTTCGCTTGGGTTGCTAGCCCTGCCCAAACGATCGGTTACGAGTCATTGTAGGAACACTCTTTCACTTTCGAGCTGTCTAAGTTCTAGGCCTAGGCCTACATAATATTGTTGGTTTTCTCCTGAAGTGTATTGGCCTAGGCTACCCTAGCTGTTTTTTATTGTGTTTGTACTTGTTGGAATAAGCGATTTCTCCTCTAGGTTACACAGGTAAAAATTCAAATATCCACTGCCTTGCTGATTACCGCACGTAACCGGATGACTCCTATATAAAGTTGGCTGTAAAGTGGGTGGTTATGTTTTCCGGTCTAGCCTAAGTTAGATCGTTTAATGCTGTCAATAAATGTATCTTTACTGTGCTCTGTGACTCTGTATGTGAAACATGTAATGTGGCTGGCTATACAATAAATAACTGAATACGCAACGGATAAGGTAATTCATTGTAATTAGTGAACACTCAAGAACCTAATTCCAATAGGTTATGGGCCCAGTGTGCAATGTGTGGTTCTACAAAAGTTGTTGTTGTTATTTTATATATTTTTTTTATATTTTTTTGTTTATATTTTAAATATAAAGGACTTTTACCCGAAAAGAAGTTTGTAGGGGTTGTATACACTTGAGGACTTAAATAAGTTTATTTATTAAATATGCATCATAGTGGACGTGATGAAAAAACTACAAATTTTTTATTGTTTCTATTTAAAATGGCCTCGGCCTAGGCCTAACATGACACTTTAATTGAGAAAACTATAGCTATAGTAAAAAATATCAAACCACACCAATCATTGTCAAAACGACACCAGAGTAGAATTATTAAAAATTAAAATAATAATAAAAATTTAAAAAATAAACAGTTTCGAGCAGAGCTTTCTTTGTGGGCTGTTACGTTACGTTCAAAGTTACCCATACAGATGTTGATTCATTATTGCAAAAGCAAGGTCATAAACACCACCCAAGATCAGAAAAATCTCTGTTAAAAATCTCGAAAATAACAGCATTGATGGAAGATCTTCCGGGTCAATATTTGCATTTTGGTGTTAGAAAACGTATTTTGATGTGCCTTAATGAACTTACTCATGAACAACTACCTACCTACAAAGAGACAAACATAAATTTACTGTTAACATTGATGGAATCCCTCTTCGTCAAAGTTTGTAAAATGTGGCCACTTCGGACATTTAAATCTAAAGCACTTAAGCTTACCAAGAGTTGTGAAAGAGATCAGTACCTATTTGATATTATCTTTGCTACATGTGCCAAACGTAATCGAAGTAAGAGTTAACAAAGTAAATAATACAGGCTATTATGCTATTTGGATACTGTCAGCCTTTTGTTTGAAGGCCTACTTCTAATTTATGGCATTTTTCCAGATGACTATTTATAGTATAGTGGACTTCACACCCTTGAATGGAAAGAAATGGGCAGATCTAATATTGACAGACTGGCTTTTTAAGCGTGCAAAAGATCGAAAACTATTTTGCTCATATCCACCAAGATCAGTAGTAAGCCTTGTGGCTGCATTGAAGAAGCAGCACAAAGCTAGCCAAAGCTGGGAAGAGTTACAAGTGGAAATGATTGTTTTACAGTTTGGTAAGTTTTTAAGTACGGCTGGGTTTAGTAAATTAAGTTTTTTTCTTAAATGTAGCTCGTTTAATGTAAGGGCATAGGCCCTAATCTGAATTTATTCTTGCTCACACAGCCCTAGATGTTGACAACACTGGCAAGTATTTTTTTTTAAACACCATATTATTTAAAAATTAAAATAATCAAGCAATTTTAAGTTAGTTATTGGGGTTTTAGGGCACAAAACAGTAAAGTAATTAGTAATTTTCTAATTGCTAAATAAATATGAATTTCAAATTGAATTTCAAAGGTATACTTTACGTAAGAAATTAGTAACATTATCGCTTGTCGTGGAGTTGTCTGATAAAATTTATTTGAGGGAAGGTTTTAATTTAAATTCTTTCTATCACTACTTTATTTTGTACAGGTTTCTAAAACGTGTTTTATAGTTAAAACTTCGCCACACTCATCACAAATGGGAGGATCTTCACCTTTTAGAAGATATCCGTGAGTAAGGTATGTGTGCCCGATTCTTAAACGAGCTAGAATCACTTCTTCACGGCGAGAGGAGCGACGTGAAGAGATCCAGGCTGCCGTGTTATTCTTGATTTGGCGCAATTTATTGTTTTCTATCTTGTTCCAGGAATATTGCCATTGCTCTTTAAGCTTTTGTTTACAAAATGCTTTTAAATCTGGAGGAATGATTAGCTGACAGTCTATGCTGTCCTTTTCGCATGCTCATTTTGCACATTTGTCTGCTACTTCGTGACTGTAGAAGGCTGTGACTAGTTTCAGTTTAAATGGTGCATTGGTAATATCATTTAAATGATTGAATTGTTGTTTCATTGAGTTTTTATACGTGCATTTAGTGTTAAAACATAGCTAGGAAGCATTGAAACCTCAGGTATTGTTATCTCGTGAGTACCCACAATATTTAATACGCATTTAAAGTTTTAAATATTGCATTTTTCACAGAAATTTTATGCTTACATTTCGTATCTCACGAAAACAAATGGTATTGTTCATTTTCAATTACTGTAACCAACAACATGACAGCTACAAAACACGAGGCATTTTTTGAACTATTGCTTAAGAAAATGTCAATAAGTAACATTGAATTTGAGTTCACGAAATATGACATTTCCCCAAAGGGTATATACAGCAACAGAGGAATGCTTGAGAAATTATTTCATACACTAATTAATAAACGTAAAGTTGACGTTCATCAGGCGCTTGATACTTATGTTGCTACGGGTCAAGCTGAAGCATTTCTAGTTAGGCCTAAATCAAATAAATTGGACCTACATAAGTCTACTGAAACTTTGCCGAACATTCTTTCACAAAACTTTACTACAAACAAAGATTTGCAACACATCCATAGTAGCCACAGTAGGCCTATTGATGGAAAAATGTTAGAACTTACGGAGAAATTACTAGATTCAATGGATAACCAAGAAAAATTATATACTATTATTGACAATCAAGATGGTATTATAGATAATTTGAAAACAAGATGCAACAACTATAAAGAGCTTTTTGAAATTTACAAAGTAAAACTAAACATCGTCGAGAAAAAACTGGAACTTTCTACTCAATCTAAATGTTATAACCAACTACAGCCTTGTGTGCTGTCAGAAATCGGCACAAGTAGCGCCGGTAGTAGTGAGATTTCAATTGAATTAGATCCACTATGTAATGGCAGTAAACCCTCTGCCTCGTTTCAGTGTCGCAAACACTCTATTGAATCATCCAATCTCCCTTTAATACCAAGTGAATGTAGACCTCGTGGCTCAATCCATGTGCAACATCAAAAGCTTAGACCTACTCTTGGTCCGCGCAAGTCAACGTATCCACAGGAGCCACCTAAAGTGCGTTATTTAGTGACAGCCATGGACGTGAGCTAAGCCACAGAATCACATCTCAGCTATCTGGAAAGTATGAAGTCTATAACATTTGCAAACCTAATGCAATGCTGAAAAATGTAGTTGAAGACGTCCCTTCTTCCATGCCTTCCTTAAACTGCCGAGACTGGACTATTATAATTGCTGGCACAAATAACATGCCAAATGACTGTGAAGCGATTGTGGATGATATGAAAAAACTTATTAAAACACCACGGTCTTGTCCTCTGATCATAGTTGGTATACCATTTAGATATGACACGTTAAACTACAACAAAAGAATCCTAGACATCAATCAGACTATTTATAAATACATCACTGCACAAAAAAATTGCTATTTTGTGGACATGTCTGTAATGAAACGATCAGAGTTTACTGTGCACGGTTTGCACCTGAATGCTGGTGGTAAATCCAGACTAGCATCCCAACTGGCAGAGATTATTAATGCACGAAATTCGCACAGCATCACTTCACTGCACCATGAAATACATGAAACCAATAGCAACTCTACGTTCAACAAGTCTGCTTCAACCCCGAGCTGCAACTTCATGCTATGTGAACACCAAAGTGATATTTTCTCATGCCCACTCGACACATCTCTTGTGCATTGTGTGGCGGAAGACTTGAAGCTTAGCCGTGGAATTGCAACTAAATTTAAATCTAAATTTGGCGGCATTGATTACCTTCGGTCCAGAGAGCCCAGAGTTGGAGACTCAGTTTTTCTCCGAAGCAAGGGTAGACTTATCTGCAACTTGGTGATCAAACAGCAGTCGCATCACAAGCCTACGTACCATAATGTTGCCAAATCGCTAAATAGCTTAAAAAAGTTCTGTTTATTTTATAATATACAAGAACTAGCAATGCCTAAAATTGGATGTGGCCTAGATGGTCTTCATTGGCCTACCATAAAGAACATATTATCCAAAACTTTCATAAATTCCAATATTAAAATCAACGTTTATTACCTACAGTCAAAAAGAATGCAGCCACCAAAAACACGGCAAACGACAAGTAAATCAGAGCACAAAATGTTTAACTCCAAAAAACAACCCTCAAATAAGCTCCAAGTTCCAAGAATGCAAGAAGGTTTACGCAGCTGTCCAGTGAGTTTGGAGTTCCGACTCCAATCAGAACGTAATGAGGAATGTGCAAAGCAACTACCATTCATGATGCACTCATCTGTTGACCCCGGCGTGAGCTCTACGTCGACCCCTGCTAGCACACATCACGCATCTATTTTACGAATAGAAGAGTCGACTCAACAAACTGTAAAGCCTAAACCTTCATCTTCAGAACCACTTCGCCAGTCAATCCATGTAAAGCAAAAGCTAAAAACTAGTACTAAAACCCCAAGGGGTAAGCCTAGCCTTAGCTTCCAGCGTGACCCCATACTCACACGGTCATCAGCAAGGCCAAACATGGCAGCCCCTATTTTAGCAAACAAAACAAAAACTAAAGTAAAAAAAACTATCACCTCGTCTTCTCAGGATTTTCCCCGCACTACCCCCAGAAAAAACAAAACATAGCATCGTCACAGGTCCCTCTCAGAACACATTCTAAATTAGTGTTTCTAAATATACAATCAATAAGGAATAAAATAGAAGAGCTAGAGCTATTCCTCAGTGCTTCTTCTCCAGATATCCTCTGTATAGCAGAGCACTGGCTTACAATTTCTGAAATTGACTCCTTTTGTATCCCAAACTATGTTAATGTTGATATCTTTTGCCGCTCCTCATTTATTCATGGAGGTGTGGCTATATTTGCTAAACCTCATCTTAACATTTCTCCTATAGCTGAAATTAAAAACTTTAACATTGAAAAGTCTTTTGAATGCTCTGGGGCTTCATGGCACATCTCTAATTCTCATTTTATAATCATATCTTTGTATCGATCTCCACTTAGTGATCCTAAAGTTTTCTTCTCCTCCTTAGAGAAAATGCTAGTGTTTATAACAAAGAAATTCCCCAAGGCCTCTTACATAATTTGTGGAGACCACAATATTGACCTCTTAACACAATCTACCACCAGCACTGAACTAATTGATTTACTAAATTCCTTTCATATGTATGCTACCATCACATCTCCTACAAGAGTCACACTTTCCAGTAAATCCTTGATTGATAATATTTTCACCTCCATCGACGAATCTCTTATCACTGCTACAGTGCGTGATCCAGGGCTTTCCGACCATCATGCCCTTTTTCTTGACCTATCCCTCTCCCATTATCACTCAAAGATTCTGACTCAAAAACGTTTTTACAATGATGAAAATATTGCTCACTTTATCTCACGGCTAGGTGGTGAACAATGGTCATCTTTATCATTTACAGCAGATGCTGATGTTTTATACTCATTTTTTGTGTCCACTTTCTTGGTTCACTTCAATGAAGCATTTCCCCTGAAAACAATTCAAATTCGGAAACCAGTAGGCTACCCATGGATTACTCAGGCTCTTCGCTGTGAGGGGAAAACACTAAGAAATCTTCACTCATCATTGAAACACTCCCAAAATAGATCGGTTAGTAAAGAGCAATACTTGTCCCTAAAAAAGTCTCATGCCAAAAACATTAGACAATCAAAACTTCAATTTTATAGCCGCAAAATAGCCGACTCCTCTAACATCTCTAAAATGGCCTGGTCCGTAATCAAATCTCAGACTTCTTCGCCCATATCCAAAGAAAGTATCACCATAATGCATGAAGGAAAACTAGTATCTAACCCAACTTCATTACAACAATCAACATATACATAATAATAATCATAAATAACAATAATCAAATTTGACAAAAAAATTAATAAAAACAAAATGGCGGCTCAGATTTGAGTAAACTTTTTCAGTTATGTTAACTTCATCATGGTTAACATTAATCACGAACAAAAAATTCTGTTGCAATTAGTTTGAGGTTACGCCCCTTTTTAACGTAGTATGATTCCATTACTAGCCTAGCCCAATTCTTCATTTGTATCTTCTTTGAGTTATTTGGTCTAAATAAGCAAAATAAGCAAATACCTTGGCTGTTAATCCCATTTACAAGTAGGCTATCTTAGGCTTAATATATATGTTTCTAGGAATTTATTATTGTATGTACTGATAAACACTTGTAGACAGTGTAAATGTATACATGCCTTGAAAATGGCCAAGTATTTGCGTTTTAAAAAAGCCAATGTGCACCGTTCCTATGCAGATTCATTGAATTACCGCGCCGCCTTGACCTCAGTCACGTGGTTTGCCGCGTTCCGATGTTGGTCCGCCTCGGATGACGTCATACTCCCTCTACCAACTATCCATGCTCTAAGGTTTCACCACCCTCGTTCTAGCAAGTACTATCTGCGAGGAGTGGTCAGCATTGTCTTGAAGCCCTTTGCAGACACGTCCGTCTGCTTCTCCCACCTCTACTCTGCCTTTTACTTGGTTTCACAGTAAATCACTTGGATGAGAGAAAATGATCTTGTGTAGACAATGAATAGTTTTGACATTTATAAACTAGGAAAACGGCAAAGTCGTTGTAAGACAAGTGAGTGAGCCATGTGTTAAGTACCCGGTTACATTCCCTTTTCTTCCCCCTACCTAAGGCCTCCCTGCCTATCAAAGGCTAGAGTGGCGCATTATGGCCTTACAGTTGACGCGCCCTTATACCAACTAAACTTTTATCAAACTTAAATGCAAATGCAATATCCCAAAGCTCCAAGCATGTTAAATGCTGAGCACATTGCTCAGATTAATGAAGTGATTAGAATGTTTGCACCAATAGCAAGATTAATGACAGTTTTGTGGTGAGTTATATGTTACCTCAAGTAGGGTAATCCCACTTGTCCAAAATCTGAAAGTGAATTTAAATAAAATGAACCCGCCTACGTCAGATATTGGCCATAATTTGCAACAATACTTGTTGGTCGAACTAGAGCGTCGCTTCAGTGATATCGAAAAAGTGAATGTATTGGCTATTGCCAATATACTTGATCCACGATTTAAGCGGCTCTTTTTTCAAAACCCCACTGCATGCGCTTTGCTTTCCATCGCATCCCTTTCATCGCATCACTTTCCAATTCATGAACGTCATCCAACAGTTGTTCATTTGGCAGTGCATCTTGAAAACGGACAGCGAGTGTATTTTACAACCGAAAATGTACCTGCAAGAGCATTTTTACCACCACAAACAACGTTAACTGCGTTCTTCTCATCGTGCACAGATGAATTGTTTGCAAGAAGGCTACTTTACTCAGAAGTGCCAAAATACTACACATGGCATGCATCAACAAAAAAGTTTAAACATTGTAAGCAGGGCAAACCAGTTAAAGGACATCCAAATTTATATTCGTCCGACCCGTTAGGCCGTCTGTAAACAGTTCATCTAAACAATCAAGAATGTTTTTACTTGCGATTACTATTAGTTAACGTACGTGGACCGAAATCCTTCCAAGAAATGTGAACAGTAAATGTTGAAGTATATGCGACCTATCGAGAAGCTTGCCAAAAATTAAATCTTCTTGAAAACGATTCCCATTGGGACACAGCACTCGCTGATGCATCGAATACTGCTCAACCACAACAAATAAGTACGTTACTTTCGATAATATTAACAACGTATTTCCCATCCAATCCGAAAGATCTTTGGGAAAAATACAAAGATTACATGCGTGAAGACATCCTAAGTCGTTTGCAAGCAACGAATCCGGACATGCAATTCACACCAAACGTGTATAATGAGGCGTTGATTTCGATCGAGGATATATGTTTGGCAATCGCTAACAAAGAATTGGCGCAGTTGGGAATGTGTGCACCGAATCGATCTTCAAGTGACGTTTATGATCGTGATTTGCAACGTGAAACACACTTCGATGTCGATGATTTGAGTACATTTGTTGAAAAGAATCTTCCAAAATTGGTTCCAGAACAACGCGTTGTATATATATATATATATATATATGACATAATGAAATTCTTTCGAGTTTCCGAGTTAAATAAGTTTTAATACCAACGTTTCGAACAGTTCTCCCTGCTCATTCTCAAGGTAACGACATACAAATTAAAAAACATTGAGTAAACAAACAAGACAATAACAAATAATATAAAAGACAAAACAAGTCACTGCAACTGCTCAGCATTACATTTAAGATCTTTGCGATGACCTTAACAGGCGTTTGGTAGGTGGAGCTTCAGGTGGCTTCTTTATTCTCCTATCCACTCTAGCTGGAGGAACTACATTTTCCGTGGCAACTGGGGGTATTATCGGCACCACATGGCTATCACGTAGCGCCAGTTTTCCAGTGGGTGCTAGTCTTTTCGCATCATCTCGTATGTTTAAGTTATGCGGTCGTTTCTCCATTTCGACGGCTTCTCTAACAATACGAGATACTTCATGGTCCACTCTGGCAAGTCTTTGCGTTCGCGAAATCTATCCAGTGCTCCTTCTCAAAATAGTGCTGGAAAAGAGCAGATGTAGTTTGCCTGTTTTTTATTGCAGTTCTATGCTCGTCCAGACGTGCTGAGATTTTAGGGTTCGTCCTTCCGATATATGTTTTCTCACAACACCCGCAAGGAATTTCGTATATTCCATGAGCTTCATGAGGAATCACATCTTTCACATTTCTAAGCATTGATGAGATCTTAAGTTCAGCTTTAAAGATGGTTCCAATGTTGTTTTTCTTTAGGAGTCTGCTTATTTTATCTGTGGTGCCTTGTACATACGGTAAATATGCCATGCTTCGGTATTTCTCTACTTCTGGAGGATTTAAGTCTTTCTTCTTAGGAATTCTGTTAAACGCTTTGGAAATAGATTTGTCGGAATAACCATTCGAAAGAAGAGCTTCCCGAAGTCCCTTCATTTCTTCTGTTATATGGTGTTGGTCAGATAGCCTCTTTGATCGTGTAGCGAGAGTGTTAACAACTGAGAATAGTTGAGCAGGATGGTGGTGTGATGAAGCATTTAAATATCTATTAGTATGTGTCGGTTTACGATATACGGTATGGGCAAAGCTTTCGTCATGTGTTTTCATTATCAACACATCCAAAAATGGAAGGCGGTTATCTTGTTCAACTTCCATTGTGAACTTAATATCGTCATGTAAACTGTTCAAATAAGTTAGAAAATTATCAAGCTCTGCTCTACTACTAGAAAAAGGATTTAACTTTGCGATCGCACCCTCGAGGATACCTACAGAAAATATTATAATAGGGGTTGAATCGGCAATATTTGGTCTCCCAGATGATGTAGCTGAAACCATATGGCAAGATACATGCCACATTCTTCGTAAAGCAAAACCTCCTGCTAGAAACATGACTCGCGACGAGATGCTGGCCTTGAATTCGCTACGTAAGAATGAGGATATTATAGTTTTACGAGCAGATAAGGGCAATGCTTCAGTCGTTCTAAACCAGAAAGACTATCAGTTAAAGATGGAAGCTCTCTTAGATGATCCAGCGTATAAAGCACACACGCGAGGTGACCCTACCACATACCTAGAGAAGACAACTAAGGCAAGAATTTTAGCTTCTAACTTTGATCCTGAGGTAAAACAATATTTAATCCCAAGAGAAAAGTCGTCACGATGTCCCAAAATATATGGTCTCCCTAAGATTCATAAAGTAGGCGCCCCTCTTAGGCCAATTGTAAGCTCAGTTGGTTCTCCTGTGCAGTTACTCGCCAAACATATTGCAAAATACCTTCAACCATATGCAGAAGAAGTAGCCTCTTATGTTCGGAATTCAGAGCACTTCATCGAACTTCTTCAAAACTATAAAGCTCAGCAGGAACACATTTTGGTAAGCTTTGATGTTGTATCTTTGTTTACAAAGGTGCCTATTGGTGAAACCTTAGAGATTATCAAGACCCAAATAAAGCCCCCACAGTATATATTAGATCTCATAGAGCATTGTCTCTCAAACACATACTTTCGGTATGAAGGTAATATGTATAAACAACTCAAGGGAGCGCCGATGGGATTATTATTACGTATTATTATTATTATTATTATTAATATTTCGTCTCTGACCCTGAATGAATGTCAATCTGTCAATCTGGTTCAAAACAGTTGTACGGAAACCAATAGGATGTGGTTGCAGGAAGTATCCATCCAAGGTACAAATGTAAACTGTAAAATAGATACAGGAGCAGAGGTAAGTGTCCTACCCTGGAAAGAGTATGATGATTTAAAGTTGCCTAAACTGTTGGAGAAAACTTCAATTGTGCTAGTTGCATTTGGTAATTCTAAAATCAAACCTGTCGGTACTGTCAAACTTGAATGTAAGCATGTGAAAGATTTGGGAGGTAAGCCTATAAAAATAGACTTTGTTGTTGTAGACCAAGATTTTAGGCCATTATTGGGGCTGAGGGATTGCATGAAATTAGGTGTTGTTGAAAAGATAGATTCATTAGGGATAGGATAGTGGGACGGTCAGAAGAAACAGACTTGAGTACCTATAATCTTTGATTATAATTTTTATGTATTATCTACTTTATTATTATTATATTTCATTATTCTAAACATGTAGCCTAAACGATTTCATTAGTCACATTACTCTAAGGCCTAGATAAACTGTATATCTCAGTGTCCTGCTATACTATAATAGGCCTACCTATTAAAGGCATTATTATTACTCACTTGATTAAAAATAGTAGTTAGTATTCTTGAGAGTGTTCTCAGTTGATCAGATTCAAGGCTCATTATGTACCAAGAAAGCAACCAGCTGGGGTCACTCCAATACTGTTTATAAGGGGTTATCCTTATCATGTGTTCAGTCTGATTATTGAGTGTATTGAATTGTATTATTGATTGTAAACTTAGGGGAAAGATGTGATAGTTAGCTAGTGTTAGTGAGCCTAGGTTGGCTACACTGAGTCAAGATGGCGGACATCTAGAGAGAACGTAGCGACTGTCAGCTACTCACATTTAATACCTGTATTAACGTATGTAGAATAAACCACTAATTGGAATTACTACTAAGGTGTTATCAATATGCATCCTGAACTATTACATGTACTTCCAAAGTGCCTTACTGTTGCTTTCTTCTCCTAGTTTCCAAATATAATCTCTGTGAGCTTGACGTATAGTTCGTTTAATAAGTTTGCTAGCTTCTATGTATTTAGTATGTATTACATCTGACTGTGTTTTCTTCCATTTCCTATAGATTGAGTCACGTTTTCTGATTGATTTAACAATGTCACTGGTGATCCATGGTGAACGTTGTTTTCCATTCACTTTTATACTAGGTATGGCTTAAAGAGGAGTTGGCTACAAAATATGCGTCTTGAACTTTTTATATCTGACTATGAGAGGGCAACAATAATAAATTTGACAAGAACAACAGACTGAATGGGAGGTAAGTCTGCCACTGTGCACTGTGTACTGTAGCCTGTGTAGATGGCGGTCAATAGGTGCGGGACGGCGAGGTCATATCGATGTTGCACGGTAAGTGCATTGAAATTTTTCAAAACCATACTGGTGACATAAGCACACGAGTTCCAAGATGTGTGGGATTAAGTAATATTTTTCAGTTATTTAAACCAGTTATGTAAATTAAATGTATAACACTATACAACAAATAAACCATAACAATAAACCAGCACCAGTAAAGTGTGTCAAGCTTGTAATCTCGCACGCGTGTACGGACAGGACAGAACAGACAGCACAACACAGAGATTTCGAGCAGGGCAGAATAAAGACAGCACAAAACCTTTCAGTCTAGACAGAATAAACCTCCTGAACATTAAACAGAATGATGCGAGGACACAACAGCCAAGACTTGCTCAAACAACACACCCAACTGTAAAGAAGCTAACTCCCTGTACTGTGGAGGCCCTGTAAGGAGAGAACGAGGAGACTGCACAAAACACATCCGCCTCCGACAAGACTCAAGAACAACAGACCGACTGCGATGCGATGCAAGGCTCTCTGCTAGTGCTGTGTGCATGTAGCTGCAGGTGGTAGTTAAAAGGTGCGGGGCGGCGAGGTCATATTGAAGCTACACGTGAAGTGCATTGGAGGTTTTAAAAATCGCATTGATGACAGCAGCACACGGACTTTAAGGTGTGTAATTAATTGGTTGGGATATTTTCTATATGTGCATTAAGGTTCATCGAGACGATACGATATTGTTTGTTGTTGTTGATATTGTTTGGTATTGATGGAATAGACCTCCGAAATAACCGCGCGCCGCGCCACCGTTTTACTCCTACCGGCAATGTCGCACCCTAAGGAGTGTGTAACAAAAAGCGCGCGAAGCCACTCAGCTATCATGAGAACATGGAGCCTACTGTGGTGATTCGTTGTGGGTTTTCGGATATTAACATATCATGTCTCAGAATCAGCTCAATTAGACGTGGTTAGCTGCTGTATGAAAGTAATCATGTCACAGAAGTTTCCGAATATAGGTATGAAAGTGGAAGATGCGAGATAAGTGGTCGAGTTTTGTCTGGAAGTAAAGTCTCCAGAGAACCCTACAAGATTCTACTGGTGGTAAGTTTGGAATCGCAATTGTTAATGCTATTGTTATTAAACGGTCAATATTATTATATGTTATTATATTATATATTATATTATCTTCTAGTCAAAACAATGCAGAAAGGATATTCAGATAAGTTGAAACAATACGAATTGTAATATTAGATGTTAGTCGACTACTAATACTTGCTTAGGTCAACCATATTTAGGTTATCGCGCACGCTCTCAAGCCATGAGCTAAGAATTTTACAAACATCCGTCTTTACATTAAAACTCGCAAAATCCACGCTTTTTGATTGTTACAAAAATTTCGGATATAAAGGCAACACGCTTAAATAGGATAGGATAGACGCGAAAGGATGCCTGAAGGTATGCAGTGAGGGCTGTGGCATAATTATGGAGGGGCGGGATAAGGCCCTTAAAAATGTCTTGTTTTGAGCCTAGAAATCGGGAACTAACTAATAATATGTAAAAAAAATTTCCGCCCATAATTTGTGGCCGCTCACAACAGATTGCCCGGGCTGGTTTTGTTCCCCAATCCGCCCCTGTGGACCCTATTCATGTAAATCAGGACAATTAGTAAATTATGAAAAATGTGAATGCTACGTCGAGTATTTGGAGTTTGAGAATGGAAATGTCCAATTAAAAAAAGACGTACATATTACCCAGGTGCAAGTGTCTATGTATTGCTAGGCTTAGACAAGTGTCACTTTTTTGTTTATTCCTCAAAACAAAGTGTTCACATATGATTGCAAGGGATGAACCATATCTAGAAGAAATCATACCAAAGCTTGAGAATTTTTTCTATGAAATATTCTTCCAAAACAACAACAATACATGTCAAACTCTAGATAAATCTATAGGTCTAGTTAAATCTTCCAAAACAAAAAATGCATACCAAGTTTGAGAGGTGAGCGAATAGTTCGAGTTTCGACCAAATTTATTGAGGCTTAGTTCAGGTTTGAATTTTTAAGTTTAAGTTTGTTTTTTTACAAACATTTAGACCTTTTTTTGAATTTTATCTCAAATGAAGAAGTAAAGTAAAGTAAAATAAATAGGCCTTAGGCCCTAGTTAAACCAATAGTTGGCAATTAGGCTTCGTGGGATTTTTCATGTAGACCCAGGCTTCGACTGTGCAACCATTTAAATTAATTTTGGTATGTAGGCCAACTATATTAGTTTTCTAACAGTCTTGCAAAGGCTTGGTCCAGGTTTAAAGTTCGGAACTGTTATTTAGCCTTATAGCCTTATACCAGTGTGGTGAACTGTATCCAACGTCTTGATATAAGAAGGTCTAGCCGAATCATAAATAAAACTAGCAAAATCCAACTTAGAGCGGATAAGGGAGCGATAAAGATGTAACATGGTTGTACGATCAGCTCCCCAATTAGTATTGCTGAGCACTCGTAGGATGTTCAAGGCTTTTAGACACTTGGTTCGTAGCTGTTGGATATGTGGCCTCCACGTTAACTTTTTATCAAATAACATTCCCAAAAATCGTGTTATTTCGGCAAATGGTAAGGCATGGCTTCCCATGTGCAGGTCGGGATTAAGGAATAATCCACGCCGAAGGCTAAATAGCACACATGTGGTTTTAGTGATTGAGAATTTATATCCAGTTTCAGCTGACCATCTCTCAAGGCGCTTTATGTTTAGTTGTAGTTGACGTTCAATCGAACTCAAATACGAAGCTCGGAAGTAAATGGAAAAATCATCTACAAAAAGTGATGATTCGACTGGCTTTTTTATATGTGAGGTAATACTGTTGATGGATATAGCAAAACATACGACACTTAAAACTGATCCTTGTGGGACTCCGTTCTCTTGATAAAAAGGTCTAGATAAAATATTTCCAATTCGAACCCTAAAAATTCTGTCAGATAAAAAGTTTGAAATAAAAATTGGCAGGTGCCCTTTAAAGCCCCAGATATGTAAAGTTTTTAAAATGCCATATCTCCATGCCGTATCATACGCCTTTTCCAAATCAAAGAAAATAGCCACTACGTGTTGTTTTGTTAAAAATGCATCTCGTATATACCCTTCTAACCTGACAAGGTGATCATGAACCGACCGTCCTTGTCGAAAGCCAGATTGTCTAATTAAGATTCTTTGAGGGCAGGTTTTAATTTAAGTTAGTTAGTTAGTTATTAGGGTTTAAGGGCACACAACACTAAGGTTATCAGTGCCCGTATTCTCTTATATAATGGCATGTTATTTTTAAATCTTATTGTACAGCTGTGTTGATTTCAGGTATTTAAAAACATTGGTTATGTTCTCAGATTCATCAGATAAAATTTCTTTTAAATTAGGTTTTAGTTTAAAATCATTCCTCTCGTCCATGTGTTGAGGACATTCTACTAAAATGTGCTTAACAGTTAAAATCTCACCACACTGCTCACAGGGTGGTGGGTCTTCACCTTTTAAAAGGTATCCTTGAGTGAGATGTGTGTGTCCAATGCGTAGACGGGTCAGAACAACCTCTTCGCGTCGAGAAGAGCGCCTTGAAGAGATCCAAGGTGTTACATCGCCTTTTATTTCGCGAAGCTTATTATTTTGCATGATATGCCATTCTTCGCACCACTTTTCTTTAAGTTTAAGTTTAAATAATGCTTTAAGATCAGGCGTTACGACTAATTGGCAATCAATTTGTTCTTTGTTGCAAGCTTCTTTGGCACTTTGGTCGGCGAGATCATTCCTAAAATACCAGAATGGCCTGGCACCCAACAAAAAACTATTGATTTTTGTTTTGCACCAAGTTTGGACAGTATAAGGTGTATTTTACTAACTAATGGGTGTGTAGTGTAAATTTGGCAAATAGCCTCTAGGGAACTTAAAGAATCCGTGCACACTAAGAATTTGGAGTCCTTGTTATCAAGGGCAAATAGGAGGCTTTGTAGAATTGCAAACAGTTCTGCATTGTAGACGCTGTATATGGAGTGGAGTTTAAAACTGAAGTTGTTGCTCTCCGTTGTAAAGGCAGAGCCAACTGTATTGTTAGTTTTGGAACCGTCTGTAAAAATATTTTTGAAATCTTTGTAGTTGTATCGGATTTCGTTGAAAAGTGCTTGATATTGTGTGTTTGATGTGGTTGCCTTTTTATATTTTGTCAGCTGTGTTATGCAACATGGTTTATTAAGTGTCCAAGGTGGGATTGCCCCATTTGATTTGTAGAAAACAAGGGGAAGTGTTATGTTTAAGGCTTGCAGTAATTCCAGGAACGGATGCCCACTGGTCTTGAGGCCTTCATGTGAACTTCATACCGATTTTGAAATGGAGGGTCAAAAACTGCTTTATAGGCTGGGTTTGTAGGGGAACCTTTTAATGAGGCAATATAATTAAGCATTAGGTACTTTCTTCTAGAGGACAAAGATGGTTCTGCAGACTACTATATTTTGTACAGGTTTATAAAACGTGTTTTACAGTTAAAACTTCGCCACACTCATCACAAATGGGAGGGCCTTCACCTCTTTGAAGATATCTGTGAGTGAGGTATGTGTGCCCGATTCTTAAACGAGCCAGAACCACTTCTTCACGGCGAGAGGAGCGACGTGAAGAGATCCAGGCTGCCGTGCTATTCTTGATTTGGCGCAATTTTTTGTTTTCGATCTTGTTCCAGGAATATTGCCATTGCTCTTTAAGCCTTTGATTACAAAATGCACTTTTATCTGAAGGTATGATTAGCTGACGGTCTATGCTGTCCTTTTCGAATGCTGATTTTGCACATTTGTCTGCTACTTCGTTACCTAAGATCCGAGAATGACCAGGGACCCAACAAAATACTACAGACTTTTGTTTAGAGGAAAGCTTTGTAAGTATAATCTGAATCTTATGAATTATGGGATGACTTTGATAAATTTCAGACATTGCTTCCAGGGAACTCAAAGAGTCTGTGCAGATTAAGTGCAGTGCAGATTAAGGTAAGTTTGGACCAGGTCTTCATACAATGCAAAATTGTTTGGTTCTCATTCAAATTACAAAGATATAACTTCGAACCGCCCGACTAACAAATTTCCTGAATTCCTCGGCACGCAACGCAGGTTATCGTTTTTTTTTTGCCGGGGGGGTCTGTTATTAAAAATTTAAATAACTTTACTACACCTGTTTCTGGGCGCATTGATATGCCTAAGTAATTATACTTTTATTAGGTAATGTGTTACTGTTGTGGAGTTGAAAAGTTTTATCAAAGAAACTTGTGCGTACACTATGTTATTCGGAGCAACAAATCGGGATGGTAATTTTCTTTCCGAGATAGCCATCAATAACAACTACTCGTAATTAACCATTAATTAATTCTATAGAGGTTATATATAGCTAGGATATGTTATCATGATAAAACAGATATTGTTGCTTCAAATATAGCCATGTCAATTCGTGTCAACAACGTTTAGCTTTCAACGTCAATAGATTTAAATTATAGAATCTTTAATCATTTAGAATAATCAAGGAAGACCTACCGCCCTGCCATAACACAAGAAGCTAGAAACTACAAGAGGGAAATAACAACACTGATTGATTGGATATTGCTTTACGTCTCATATTTATGCAACTTGGCTACTCGAGACGAAGGGAGGGACGTAAGGGATGACGCGGGGGACAAGGGGTGGACAGGCCTGTGCTGGTCAGAACCAGCCACAAGCGTATGGGGAGGGCAGGGGTTCCCTCACGTCGTGGTCGTCTCCGTCTTATTCATATAAGAATTTCCAAATACTTTGGAAAAAACAACTTTTTTCAGAAAGCCAAAATGGGTTTAGAAAAAATAAATCAACCTGTACAACAATAAACAGGTTTATGGTAAAACTTGTAAATGCTTTAGAAAGGAAAAATCATGTAATTGGAATATTTTACGACCTATCTAAGGCATTTGATTGTATTGATCATAAAATTCTTCTAGATAAACTATATTATTATGGTATACGTGGGATCGCATTAGAACTTATAAAATCATATTTAAGTAACAGATACCAATACGTAGAAGTTAAAACGTACGACACCAAGGGTAATGAAATTAAAACCGCATCCCCTAGTCTACTAAACAGATGTGGTGTTCCTCAAGGATCCATAGTAGGTCCTCTATTCTTTAATATTTTCATTAATGATCTTCCTTTCTGTATTGACGACATTGAACTTTTCGCAGACGATGCTACTTCTTTAATTCAGGCACCGTCTAGGGATGAATTAATAATAAAAGCAACAGAGAAGACAACGACATGCATAAACTGGTTTACGAGTAATAAATTAATCCCAAACTCTTCTAAAACTAAATTAATTCACTTTCACTCAATACAAAAATCAAGACACTTACAACCGATTAATGAAATAACAATTCAACCACATAAAAATATCACCCACACAATCTCAAGGGTGCAGGACATTAAATTTTTAGGCATTTTTATGGATGAATCCTTAACATGGAATAAACATATAACCGTTCTGACAGGCAAATTAAACTCAGCCTGCTATTCTATTAGACAAATAAGAAATTCAACAAATGTAAGTACATCAAAACTAGTTTATTTTGCACTTTTTGAAAGTCTAATAAGATACGGGACTGAATTCTGGGGACATTCATCACACCATGACAAAGTATTCAAAATTCAAAAACGTGCAATTAGAAATATTACAAAGGCGCACCCGAGAACACATGCACAACCTTTGTTTCAAAATCTAAAAATACTTACCTTATACTGCATATACATCCTTAAATCAGTCCTATTTGTTAAACAAAACTTTCAGTCACTAGAAAAAAATTATGAAACTCATTCACACCAAACACGGCAACAAAATGACATCCATATAGACCACCATAATAGTAAACTAGCTCAACTTAATTCTAACTATATACAAATTAAATTATTTAATAAACTCCCGAAAGAAATTAAAATAATTACATCCATAAATAGTTTCAAAGATAAAGTAGTGAATCTCCTACTAGACAAAGCATACTATTCTCTAGGCGCATATTTGGAAGATAATAGTATCTAAACACTTGTGAACACAACATCAAATCACAATGAATGTGATTATGACCTGTATTATATTACCCAATACTATAATTGTGTATTCATCATATTATCATTATTATTGTATATAGGCCTATATTCTAATGAGTGATGACTACTTATCACTATTATTGTATAGGCCTGTATTCTATTACTTCATACTATAATTATTGTGTAATAACACATCATTATTATTGCACACATATTCTACTACTTTGTACTATAATTATTTAATAATTAATCTATATTCTATCTTAGTCTACGGTACCTGACTGTTACAGGTTAAAATTGAGTCTAATTAAATATATGTATTATGTATTTATCTATGGCAAAATCAATAAAACTAACTAACATACATCCATAGATTCGGTGAACGATATTTTTTAAATAGATGCAAACTAAATGTTAAATGGTGTTTTTACACCATTTCACATTAAATCGTTGGACGAGGAGGAAGTTTTCAAGTTCAGTGCAGTGTTATAAACCAGTGTTTTTTAATATCAACTTTTTTGTACAATGGGTGAGTACTTTTTGCAGTATGAATGCATTTTTTATGTGAGTGCGCTTGATGAGTGAGTGAATTGGATTCTTTGATGTACTTACTTTAGTAATTAGTACGGTACTGTTAAAATAACAAGTAGGAATATAAACTGTGAACATATAAAAACTGTGAAAATCGCATGTAGGTATAAAAAGTCTGAAATAACGGTTTTTTCAAATAAACCTTCTTGGTGGCCAATATTTTAAGTTTTCTTGTTGTGCACACACGGGAGAAAGACACACTAAGATTCGCTCTTTAATTTTCTTTTCTATGGTGGAATAATTAATGGTTGAGTACTTTTTGTACCATGCATGCAAAAGATGGAACCAAAGATAGCTTATTTTATTAATCGGGATCAAAGTTATTACTTTTTCGAGTGCAAATGTATATAAAAGTACGTTTAATAGACACGTTTTAAAGGAAACAAAGTCTAGGGCCTAGTCTGAGAGGACCTGGCCCAGCCTAATGTGCTGTTAAGTTTTAAGTTACCAATCGATTTTGCCGGGACCTAGATTTTTGGATTCAGCATAAAAAAACGTTTTAAGGATAATACAACACGAGTTCTAGGCCTTACTTAAACAATGCAAAAAATGCAAAATAAGCTATGGAAATGGCATTTATGTATTTTTCATAACAAACTTTGAAAAATCACTGGCGCCAAAGTAATCGCATGACACAGCATTCTAGAATCGCAGAGGCAAGACGAATCCGTAGAGCCATCGCACAACCCCCTACGTCTTAGGGTTGCCGCCATCTTTTTTTCCCGCCCTTTTCGAATTTAAATTTTTAAAAAATCGTAACCGCCAAAGTTACCTATCGATCTTGCCGGGACCTAGCTCTTTGGATTTAGCGAAAAATAAACTTTTAGGGATAATATAACACTAGTTCTAGGCTTTAGGTTAACAATGCCAAATATGCAATATTAGCTCTTTGAAATGGCTATTTTTACACATGACCGCATTAAGTTGAACTTTAGGCTAACAGAGAACAGAGATTCGAACCCGGGACCATTTTATTCGAATTCAGCGAGAAATTTACTTCTAGAGAGTATATAACGTGAGCTCTAGGCCTTAGGCATTAACTCGCGAATTTGCAAAGCATTGTGGTAAAAATATTGTTTGTTGCTACAGAAACGCGCAAACTTCATTCTATCACACAAAACAAGGACTCCCGGCCGGCCATACTTACATCAGACTACCTAACAACAAAATGGGCTTTTTACGAGGAGTGACTTTGCGGGACCAGCAGGGTCACACTTACGCTCCCCGCGAAATCCTTAAGGTAGGGAAAAACGTAATCTTTTTCATGCAAGACGCGATGCCGAAAACGAATATTGGTCTTGTGCAGTAGCTCAAAAACATTCATAACCTTGCAGAAAATGATAAATGGCGAGCGAAATTGAAAATGATTCCGAAGATTCTGATCACAATGGAAAACATAAAGCTACAGCTTCCGTATTTCTTGTGTGTTGGCAATGCCTCCCAAGTATTATTCCGATCATGTCTAGTAGTGGGATGTACATCTAGCAAAACGTACAGTTGGGTCCATGTTAGGCCTACTGTTGTTAAATTAAAAAAAAAAAAAAAAAAAAATCGGTATTTCTTTAAATTCCTTCTTCTCTTCCTTCTCAACAATTCTTTTGCATGCGTTTTAATAGTTTTTCAAAAATTTACTATGGCTGCTATTTTTGTTCAAGATGGAATTGTAAAAATAGTAAGTTAGTTAATGTTGTTTTTAGGGCACTCAACAGTAGAGTTATCAGTGCCCATGTCAATTGTATTGGAATCTTCTAAATTTATTTTTCCATAATTGTGGATTACCACCATGTTTTCTTCTTTCCAATGGAGGAACGTAAGGGAAGACGAGGAGGGGTATAATGGGAAAAAGTGAGGATGTTGGATAGGATGGGTTAAACTGGTGGGAACGGAGGAGTGCTCGTTGCAGAGAGGGCCGGCAAGTATGGAGACGAAAAAAGTGAAAGAAGAAAATAAATATGAGTAAGGCTGTGTGAATGAAGAAAGGTATGATAAAAAGTTGCGCGAGAGCTCTCTTTGCAACACGCACCCCAACCGGCCAGAGCTCGCCCTTAGTTTTGGGGAATACACTACTCCCCTACTCACAGGCCAAACCACGGAAGGTAGAGTTGGAGAAGGTAATGTCAAAAATTTGGGTACACCTTGATCATGTTTGGGTGAATGGTTTCTATCATTTAAAACCAAAAATCAATTTCGGGCACGCAACTCTTGCCAATGTACATCAGTATGAGTCCCTACTAAAAGGTGGCACCCACTAATTATTAAATGGTGTTTGTATCTTAAGGCCAAGTCCTCATCAACATACACATCCCTGCGTAAAGTCATCACACCCGTCTCCAGAAAAGCAATTATATCAACAACAAAGTTTAACTCACGTAAAAACAGTTTTCATGACGATGTTTTGTAAACTATTGAACAAGAATTTGAGAATGCCGGTTGTGAAAGCCACAGACGATACAGCTCGCTGATCTACGACGAAGTGAAAATTCAAGAGGATGTTGTTTACAAAGGCTCCACTGGTGGTCTGTCAAGGATGAAAAGTTTTTCGATAGCTTACAAAACAATGCGTTAAAAAAAAATGTGCCACGAGAGTTGAAGAAGACTGTTATGGCAATGTAATTTGCAATATTATCTTGATCAACTACAACCTATTCATTCCACATAATTTTCCATGAAAATCATGAAAAATCCTTTTAGAGCATTGTTATCCTAGTATTGAACAGCAAGCCAAATACTAGGCCCAAGCATGTTTAAACAAAATCTTTGAATGTCATTTGGAACTGGGGACGTAAAACGAAGATTCTAGACTTTATTTTTTATTCCTTGTATCTTTTTATAAATTAGTAAACCAGGCAAGTATCCAATTGTTATTAAATCGTCATTATTAAACCACTTTAACATGGTTTTATGTTGCCGTGCAATCTTGTCCCAATATTTTGCATTGTTTGTTTAAGCTTGTGTTTAAAAAAAATACTTTCATATCTGAAGGTAGACTAATTGGCCAATCTGTGGTGTGCTAATTTTGGCATGGTGATTTTGCATATTGTGTCTGCTTGTTCATTTCCAAGAATCCCGGAAACCCGGAACACAACCTCCTCCCGACGAGAAAGTAGGAAGTAGGAGGTCGTCCCTCCAGTACAAGGGAAGGCACACACTTCACAGCATGTTAGTCTGTTGTGCGTCTTAACAAGACATTACCTGACAAGCATGGAAGAATTAAAAGCATAGGAAACCTTCCAGTCTGGACAGAACAGACAACCTCCTGAAGTTAACAAACATTTAACAGAACAATGTGAGGACACAACAGCCAAGACTTACTGAAACAACACACGCACCAGTAAGACGAGCTATCTCACACTGACCAAACATAAACCTCACGGGCTGTATGGACGGAACAAACGGGGCGAAATACCGAGATAACAAGCACTTGACTGACAAGTAATAGAGAAAAAGAAGTAAAAAAAAAACTTTCAGTCTGGACAGAACAGACATCCTCGTAACGGTAACACACACACAAAACAAAACACATTCAGTAGTAACACAAGCCAAGTCCTTGTACTGGTGGAGTGGACCGGAACAAGAACAGAACGAAGACAAAACACGTCCTCCTGCGACAAGAACAACTGACCGACTGCGAGACTGCCGCTGCGCTGTGTGTACTGTAGCCTGTGTTGTGGCAGTCAAAAGGTGCGGGGCGGCGAGGTCATATCAACGTTGCACGTGAAGTACATCGACATTATTCAAAATCGTATGATGACACTAGCATATGATCTCCAAGGTGTATAAAAATTGGTTGCGAGCTATATTTAAAAGTGTAGTGAGGTTCATCGCGGCGATGCTACATTTTTGCAGATAATGTATGCAAGCAGGTTGTTTAGGATTATACTAAGTCACTAATGTGAGAAGAACGCTTATCGATTGGGAAATAACAGATTATGGCCATATTAGAGTTGAGGTATTAAATACACCCAACATTACTGACTATGCATACTAATAATAAAAGGGATAAAAAACAGTAGTGATCTATCTAAGAATGCAAATAACTTGTGGTATGAAAGGAATTAAAAAAATTATAGTTAAGATATCAACAGAGATCACTTAACAAAGTTATAGGGGATAATGCGCTGGTTCGAAATGATTCTAACTGTTCTCCGATAGCATCAAAGCTAATGTCTCAAGTAATGAATAAGTGATCAGAATGATCTAGAGTGATTGATGCGCCTTGTGGGCGAATTGGTTTATACCCTCGATTTTCTCCTCTCTAAAGTAACATAAGAACTTCTCCTTTATTTTAGTTATTGGATATTGTTTAACGTCTCATATTAATGCAACTTGGCTAATCGAGACGAAGGAGGGGACGTAAGGGTGACGCGGGGACAGGCCTGTGCTGGTCAGAACCAGCCACAAGCGTACGGGGAGGGCAGGGTTCCCTCACGTCGTGGTCGTCTCCGTCTGTGTCATCATCTGTCCGTGTTGTCATTGTCGTCGCCGTCGAGGAGGTAGTCAAAGGGAAGGGGAAAGTTCCCCGACGACGACCCAGGTTGTGCCAATCTAGTTTAAAAAGGCAATATTGTATCCCTAAAATATATAATTTAATTTCCAATGTAAGTTTAATCACACATGACACTGCGAAACACAGTTACCTAAAAAATCAGAATCGATGCAACAGGCGGGGTTGTATGTACGATGAATCGTCAGGTGGCGTCTCGAGTGGACATATCTTTCTGTACATGGTCAGGCTTTGCAAAGGTAGTGATAACACGTGTAACACGACCGTACCCCTTTCGAACCAAAAAGGTTAGAAAAAGAGTTAAGTGCCAAGCCAATTGGCATAGCATAAGCATAGCGTAACGCAAACACAAGCACAAGAAGAACGAATACACATTTGTCATAGTGGAAGCATAGCGTAGGAAACTTGAAAGGCTGTGCAACAATTTAGAAGGCATGTGATCAAACAGCTGACCAGTTTTGCGCGGGATTCTATCGTCGACGTCGGTCTAGGCTAAGTCAACTTCGATAGTTATCTTTATTAATTAGAAGAATAGGTATAATAGAACATGGAAACGATTATGATTAGTATGTGTGTGTATATGTTTCATTGGAATAATAACTATTGACAAGACTTATCACTATGTAGCTAACAGAGGACGGAGCTTAGGAGACAGGCAATTGCGCAAAACCTTGACAATTATGAAAATCTTTTCAGTTCATAAAAGCTAATGATCATGACCAATTCTTCTATACACGAGGATGACGGTGATCTCATGCAGTTAGTTATTAGGGTTTAAGGGCACACAACACTAAGGTTATCAGTGCCCGTATTCTCTTATATAATTGACATGTTATTTTTAAATCTTATTGTACAGCTGTGTTGATTTCAGGTATTTAAAAACATTTGTTATGTTCTCAGATTCATCAGATAAAATTTCTTTTAAATTAGGTTTTAGTTTTAAAATCATTCCTCTCGTCCATGTATTAGGAACATTCTACTAAAATGTGCTTAACAGTTAAAATCTCACCACACTGCTCACAGGGTGGTGGGTCTTCACCTTTTAAAAGGAATCTTGAGTGAGATGTTGTGTCCAATGCGTAGACGGGTCAGAACAACCTCTTCGCGTCGAGAAGAGCGCCTTGAAGAGATCCAAGGTGTTACATCGCCTTTTATTTCGCGAAGCTTATTATTTTGCATGATATGCCATTTCTTCGCACCACTTTTCTTTAAGTTTGCGTTTGACTTTTGAGTTTATAGAAGAAAAACTATGTTGTTTCTTAACTTGGATCTTGAAATCAATAAAACTAATGGTCTCTCTTGTTGGTGCCATCCACCATTTCATCCGACAAAGACATTGCAATACTGGCGGAAACTCATACTTCAATTTCATCCACTTGAAAGTCATAGACCTGCCAACAAAAATGTACATTCAGTCAAACTGCCTCTCAGATACAAGAAATGCAGTCTGCTTTGGGGATAAGAAAACGTCTCTGTAATACAATACCTAGGTAGTTGCGTTGCATAATCTACAAATGTTACACATTTATAAATTTTCTTAACACATCTACATTAAAACCTTATATTATGCATTAGCACAATCTATAATTGAATATGGGATTATACGTGTACTTGTGTCTTATATAAAGAAATAAAAAATAAAAATTGTGGTAAACAATATTTGGCAAGTGTGAAAGCAACAAATTAATTTTGTTATGACTATGAACTAGGTGTCATACCTATAAGGTTAACGGTTGTAAAAGAAAATATGTGTTGTTTTAACCTTGTTTAATGCATTAGGGGGGGGGGGGCTTATGCTTTTAAAACTATTTAAATACAGAAAAATTAACAAATCTCTTTTGAAGGTACTTTTCAATAAGAGGGCAAGGACCAACATCATAAGTTTTTTACACAATGTACAGTAATGGTTAAATATTTTAGCCTATTTAGTTTTCTAATAAAATTTGTTAAAATTGTAATGGGTCATAAGTAACCATTATGAGGGGCGTAATTACCTTTGGTTTTGTTGTTTTGGTTAGAAGGATTTATCCTCTATGCAAAGAGACATAGTGGCATTTTAATGTCCTTCGATCGTGTCGACCTTAATAAATAATAATACAAATACAAATAGCATCACAAATTATAATGTAGGCCTACTAATAAAGTAAATTTTGCATTCATATATTTTCAGACTCTTATACCAAAGCTAGACAGAAGGTCACACTAGCTACTAATACATCAGACATCAATACAGATGAGGGTGAAGGAAACTTCAAAAAGAAGCGTAGAAATAATGAATGCATTCCAGCACTGCCAGCCGCACCACAAGAAATACGGCGATCACCACGCCACCATAAGGTTAAACAACCCTCCAGACAAAAATTATGATTGATTGATTGGATATTGCTTAACGTCTCATATTTATGCAACTTGGCTTATCGAGACGAAGGGAGGGACGTAAGGGATGACGCGGGGGGTCAAGGGGGGGACAGGCCTGTGCTGGTCAGAACCAGCCACAAGCGTATGGGGAGGGCAGGGGTTCCCCCACGTCGTGGTCGTCTCCGTCTGTGTCTCATCAGTATATATAGTATAGTATTACTGGTTAAAAATTCTCATCCATTATGGACAGAATTGTTACACATTTCCATGTTTTGAGGACAGCAAAACTGTGAAAAATTTTACATTATGTGTATTTCATGACCGTGTGTTACCAATAATTTAATCTTGTGTCTGAATCATGAATGACTATTTAGTGGCGGTTGCCACTGATAATCAATAATATAAGGCCTAGATATAGAGCCTGGTCTACACGGGAGACAACGTCACGGCCTCCTGTAAGGTGCAGGAGAGTCGCCCTGTCGCCAACATGTCCTGGGTCCTGGCGACGCTGTCATCCTCAAGGACGTCATCACTCACGCCACAGCTCAGGACGAGTGGTTATGGCCCTGGACGACGGGGCTATCAAGCAGACTCTCACACTACAGTTGCAGCCTCAACACTACGGCAAGGACTTGAAGTGCGTGGTCTCCCACGTCGCCTTGTCGCAGCCGCTGATTGCTAGTGTTCCAATACCGTTTACAGGTGAGCTATGCAAAGTGACTGTGCAGATCAATATGAAATGCTCTATTCTCCAAATTAATATATTAATTACCTTGACTTAAGCTTGGTAGGTCCGGGTTATGAAATTGATTTAATAGCTGAAAGACTTGTGTATTTTGTTTTTTACAATATATGAGTACTATGTGCATGATCAAAATTTTTTTCCATCAAGGACCTCGTAGGCCACTGAACAAACTTCTATATAATGAGGTATTTAATAAACAAGGTAGATTTAAAGTTTTATTATTATTATATGCTACATAAAGATCTAAGATTCCCTTGTTATTAAATTTTATTTTAATTCATTCACTAAAATAAAACTTTAAATCAAGAGGTTGCTAGGCGCCACCATCTTGAACAACGCGTACTGGATGTCACAGATTGATTCTTATCCAACAATCTCGTGACAAAAAAATAATAAAATAAAATAACAAAAAAAACAAAGAAAACAGTAGAGAAACTCAACAAAACTTCAAAAGTCGTATCCGCTCTAGCCTCAGCCTGGTCACACTCGAAAAAAAAATTGTTATTCAATTTGAAGCCATTTGACTTTATTTGAAAATGTACATTTTAATCTTGTGTATTGAACTGAAAGGAAACCCGATGTGTCTGTTGTCTCCAGACTGAGGGCGGCACAACAACTACACCGGCCAGCATCTCACATCCGGGGGCCACGACGGCAAGGTTGGGGAGTTCCCCTGGCACGTCGGGGTCTACAAGGTTAACCCCAGGTTGTAATTTCTGGTAAGAATCACACATTGAAGAGGAGCGAAACCCCAGGTTGTAATTTCTGGTAAGAATCACACATTGAAGAGGAGCGAGTTTGAATGATTGATTCCGTCAGCATGTATTCTTCATAACTATCACACCAAGATACAAATAAAGAGTTTGTGTTAATTCCAGCCGCGCACTGTTTCTGGAGTAACGCAAGAAGTAGAAAGAAAGATGCTAGTCTGTACAAGGTGGCTGCCGGGAAGCACCTACGAGCCTGGGAGGACCCCAACCCAAGCGTGCAGAAGAGAAACGTGTCCGGGTTGTGGTACAGGGTTGTACCGAGGTTCTCACACGAATTTCTCCCCCGACATTGTCATTCTGCATCTTGAGTCCCCGTTCGACATCAACCAGGAGACTCATCTAATTTGCGTGGATTGGAACAACACTCTAGAGGTAGGCCAAGTTATAGATGGATCTGTAGGCGTTGTAAGTAGGCTTTGTATATTCTCACCAGGTGCTTGCTCAATATGATGTACTGATACACAGACTTAGAACATGAAGCATAGTCCGCTTTGTAACTTAATGACAATGCCACACGGAGCGAATGGTAGGTACATGCAATGCAATTAACTTTACATCTGCCGATGATAATTGCAGCTCATTTTAAACTACGGCCTACATTAATATTCAACGCTTTTTGTCAATTTGTTTTGAGGATAAATTTGTCTCCTAATCTGTCTAAGTTACGGTAGTTACCGGGAAGAGTTTATGGCGTGGCACACAGAAAAAGTGATTAAAAAGTCGGTGTTTGACTTAAAAAAAGAACAAGTTGTAGTTGTAGTGTATTGATAATGTGTCCATACTGCGTTCATCATGCCTATCTTTTAGAAACTGTTTTCTGGAAGAAAACAACATTGATCCCTTCTGGCAATCAGTCACTATAGCTGGTGCTTGCATGAAAGTTTTTCAGCAAAACCTTTTGTAGCCCAACACAATTGCCCTCATACCAACCCGTGGCTACAGATGTGCCGACCGTCAATCCTTTGCAGCATTGTGTTGGTTACGATGGGTGGCACACGATGAAGCAAAAAACCCTCAAACCTCCGAGACTGGCCGTGAAGTCAAATTACTTGGGCAGTAAAAAGTTGATGGTTATTATGAGTCTCCTAGTAAGAAAATTGTGTATGAGTTCCAAGGATGTTATTTCCATGGATGTAAACAGTGCTTTCCACAGCAATATACAGCCTTACACAAAGATACTCGTGAGACGATGGGTAATCACAATGAACCCCCTCGCCATAAAGTTGAAACTCTTTGCGCCGCAGGCTACAAAGTCATTAAAATGTGGGAGTGCCAATTTAATGCTATGAAAGAAAGAAATCCACAAATTAAAAAGTTTCTGGCAGAGCATCCACGAAGGCACGAAGAGCCATTAAATCCACGCCATGCGTTTTACGGGGGCCGTACTAACTGTCCGAAAACATATTACAAAGTAAAGCCTGGCGAGAAGATTCATTACTTTGATGTTTGTTCATTATACCCCGCAACAAATAAGTATGGAAAATATCCTATCGGTCATCCAACAATGTTTGTTAAGGATGAATACAAAAAGCTTATAAGAGATGACAGGCGACACACGACAGTTGAAATTTGCACAATACACATAAAGTAGGAGTGTGTGTTTTTCTTATTGTGTGCTCCTTTGCTATTGGCTATTCATTGAATTGCCTTGTTTAGGTAAACCGTGCTGAACGTAAGAGTATGAAAACAAGGCAGGACGTATCTCTTCTTCTAGAGATAACCAATAAGAGAAAGAGGTCACTGAATATATGATATGATATGATATGATGATTGATTGATTGATTGATTGGATATTGCTTTACGTCTCATATTTTTTATGCAACTTGGCTAATCGAGACGAAGGGAGGGACGTAAGGGATGACGTGGGGGGACAAGGGGTGGACAGGCCTGTGCTGGTCAGAACCAGCCACAAGCATATGGGGAGGGCAGGGGTTACCCCACGTCGTGGTCGTCTCCGTCTGTGTCATCATCCGTCCGTGTTGTCTTTGTCGTCGCCGTCGGGGAGGTAGTCAAAGGGAAGTGGTTCCCCGACGACGACCCAGAGCTCGCCATTAGTTTCAGGGAGTGAAACTCCCCTATTCACGGGCCAAACCGCGAGAAGGTGTCGAGTTGGAATTTGAAGGCCCGATATGATGATATGCCCGAATCAACCGGAAGATCGCGGATGTTGGCACTGTCCATACCACTGATTGCTATATTTCCTATTCAAAATATCGATCTTTGGTTGGTTATCGCTCACTCGTCGATTGCGTCGGGGCCTACAGGGTTGGCTCAGTCGCTTTGGTTTAATGTCCCCCACTGAAAATCAGTTATATAACTGAGTGGGTAGACTCTAAACACAATTTTATTATTTATTATCATTATTATGAAGTTCCGTCTATGTCATCATCTGTCCGTGTTGTCATTGTCGTCGCCGTCGGGATATTGGATTGGATATTGCTTAACGTCTCATATTAACGCAACTTGGCTAATCGAGACGGAGGGAGGAACGTAAGGGATAACGCGCTGGTCAGAACCAACCACAAGCATATGGGGACGGCAAAGGTTCCCCCACGTCGTGGTCGTCTCCGTCTGTGTCATTCGTCCGTGTTGTCATTGTCGTCGCCGTCGGGGAGGTAGTCAAAGGGAAGGGGAAAGTTCCCCGACGACGACCCAGAGCTTGCCATTAGTTTGAGGGAGTGAAACTCCCCTACTCACAGGCCAAACCACGAGAAGGTTGCGAGTTGGAATTGGATGGCCCCACTGTCACTGTGTGAGTGCAGTGACAGTGCTCGGCCAAACAAGCATTTAACAATGATGTCGAAGTTTTTAAAAACGACTGTTCCACATAAACGACAAGCAACACTAGAAGAAAGTAAAAACAAGGCTACAAAGGCCAAGGAAGAAAAGCAATACTTCATTCAAACTGATACTGATATGACTGATGATTGATTTCAAATTGATATCACGGGTTCATTTATATGTTTCAGAAGAAGTGGTGCAGCCGCAAACAACCAAACCCCCCTGCAACTACGCCCAAACAACACCTCCCCAACCCCCTGCAACCAAGCCCAAACAACCACAACCCCCCTGAAACCAAGCCCAAACAACCCCTCCCAAACCCTAACTATAGGCCTAAGGAGAATGCATTGCCTAAAAAACATAACATACTTGCTAGATAAATCGTTTTAGAAAACTATTATACATTTAATAACATTTTAAATCAAATACAGCGTTTCTTCAGATTTATTTAACCTCCTCAACAAGCTTGCATTTATGGGCAAGGGTCATTCATAAATAAAGCCACTCATTTTTGGGGGAAAGGTGGTCGTGTACAAGACAACGTTTTGTCACCTTACAAACATATGCATTTTCAATGCCCATGTCCTACATAAGAAGAAAGGGGGGGGGGAATGACTTTATTGGAATTCAGGGAGGATTTGGTGGAGAGAATAAAAGTAGCACACCACTGGGGGCATAAACCAAAATGTCACCAAGCGTGGAAGAAGATCCAAAGAGCACGACCCACTGCGGCTGCTAGAACGTCAATCCCAAAAAATGTCCCATCCACTGACAAGAAAGTGAATGCAAAAGAACTGATTGCTTGATTGATCGGATATTGCTCTGCGACTCTGTGCAACCACTTGTTTCAAATCTACCACACCGAGAAGAACTTTTGAGCCAAACCACCAATTCATCCACCTACAACAATCAATATATTTCAAGGAAGTTCAATTTTATGTACATCAAATTTATTGGACACAGTGTTATCTAAAGACATTCCAAATTTCATGCAAATTGGACAAAAAGTAAATGATTTAGCACCGAATTACCAACAGTCTGCATATTCAAATATTATATATATATATATATATATATTTTGTTTTAAGTATCTTTACGGTAAATAATCACGCACAGTATTATAAAAATAACTTTAATCCCAACGTTTCAGAAAAACTATGTTTCCATTTTCAAGGGAAGGTTAAAAACAAAAATTCAATAAAACAACAACAGCATTATAAAAATAAACAAATAGAAACAAAAAACACACTACCTTGCAAACATAGAAAATTACAAAGATCCAATTGCAGTGAACCTAAAATCAAATCACTTGGTTGCATTGTGAGTGTGACTTCTTGTTACCATTCTAGCAGGCCTATCGCTGTCTTCATGTCTTGGTACCACAGGCGGCTCAGTCTCATACTTTTCAAGAGCTGCAGTATGACTTCTAGTCATTCTGCTGGATTCCAAATTTCTAGTTTTTCTGAAACGTTGGGATTAAAGTTATTTTTTATAATACTGTGCGTGATTATTTACCGTAAAGATACTTAAAACATTAACCATGGATCACGAAAGCTTAGACAAAACATATATATATATAGGCCTATATAATATAATATATATATATATATATATATATATATATATATATATGAGAAGCTATTGGGCAAGGCTTTGAGACAATGGAAGGTGAATATTTTGAGTAAAACCTGCAAATTTAAACCATAATAGTGATAATGTAAAGTTCATGAAATTAAACTATTTATTTATACAAGTTTCTTGGACCATGAGACTCCAATAGAGTTCATGGACAAAAGCTCCAATGTGAGACGAGACTTATTTATAACGGGACGTTGTCTTTTGGACACTGGGTTTATTTTCAAATCAATCTAGAACGAAAAGCATTCTTCTGGAACGGATTGCAGCTTTATGAACATGCATCTCGAAAAGGAATTGACATTGAGAATGGACCATACCACGTTTTCGGGCACACACTAAGAGCCTTGAACGTGGATACTTCTGTAACGAGAAAACCAAAGAAGGAGAAGTGACTCTTGTACCGGCCATCTACATTATCTGGAATATACAGCGGTTTGTTTACCGTGCACATATGCCGGATTTGTTTCTTTTGTTTTAGATGCACAAATAAACGGTGCCTTCACGAGAATCAACAACACAAAAATGCAAGGAGATTTCAGTCACACACAAAAACGAACAACACATTTAAAGTAGCTCCGTTGAGTGTACCAGCAGACTCAGGATTTACTTTATAGACATCTACAAATTACGAAAACGGCATGACTGGATCTTTTTTTTGTCTGAAAATTTTATTTTTATTATTAATATGAGAACAGTAACTACCTACTCGTTATGAAACAATATGTTATCGGAAAATTATTTATTTACATTACTCATGCATTCAGTTTCTAATACAACTCTAGGTGTATTTTACACAATTTTACTTGTCTCGAAGGTGACAACCTCGGAAAATAAAAGAAATCGTCATAACAACCTTGAATTATTTAACATATAAATGCATGTTACTTATATTTCCAGGTTGAATTGTGTTCCATACGTGTTAAAAACTATTTATAATAAGATTATATTTCATATTTGGCACTAAATGTGACTAAATCTACGTAAAATATGTTTGAGATGTATGTCTTGAGAGTTTGGCTAACCTGAATATTCTTGGAAGTTGGTTTGGCAACATCGCACTCGGCAACAAAACGTCAACGAAAATGATGAGATCGTATTGAAAATGGACTCCGTTAGCCATGTTCCGCGAAGTCGTGGTAGATCTAAACGGGGTAGATTTATAAAGAAAAGTGAAAAAAATAGACGGGAGGCTGCATCGAAATTGAGAAACTTAGACAGTGTGATACTGTGGTATCAGGTTATGTGACGAGCGGCCGAAGAATAGTAGATATCAGTGTTTTAGGTAGACTGTTGTGGTGTCTAAAATGTGATATCCCACTGTCTCTGAGAAATTTGGTTTCGGAAATAAGACTGGGCTTGTGTTCCATCTTCAATATAAGATGTATGCAATGTTCAAATGTGCACCAAGTTCAAACCTCAAGATCTCGTCAAACAAAAATACGTGGTGGACCATGCGAGTACGACGTAAATTACAAAGCAGCAATTGGTGAGTGGCTAAAAATAATTAGGCTTAGGCGTACTAGCCCTAGGCATATGCTAGGACCAAGGCCTGTTTACAAAAAGGCTTTGGCCCTAGAGCTAGCCTAGGCCTAGCCCAGGCTCCACCTACTTATAGACAAGTCCTTCGCCTAGTTTGACTAGGGCTAGGCCCTAGGCCTAGCTAGGCGTAGGCACACCTACTTACAAGTATAGCTAGGCCTAGGCCCTAGGCCACGGTGCCTTACTTATGGGTCTGGCTTATCTAGACCTAGAGCCTAGGCCTATGCCCTAGTTACAACCAAGGTCAGGGCCGAGACTAGGCAGGCCCCTAGTTACTTACTTAGAAGAACTTAGATGAACTTGTGGATAGGCCACTTTTGCAGTTGGGGGGGGAGGGGGGGCAACTTTTTAACTCTGCAATGTTCGGGGAAAAGTAGGCCTAGGCCTAGATACAATCAAGTGTAGGCCTATGTCTAGGCTAGCTAGGCCCCAGACCGAGGCCTCGGTCATTCTTGTAGGGCTAGCCTAGGCCTAGCCTAGGCCTAGCCTACTAATTTATAGGCCCCACGCCTAGGCATGGGCCATCTTATTTATAGGCCCTACGCCAAGGCTATCTAGCTAGGCCTAGTTACAATCAAGGGTAGCCTAGGCCTAGGGGCATGCAATAGAATTGGCCTGAAGCATAAGGCTTTTGGTATCGGTAGGCCTAGGCAAGAAACCCAGCTAGATCCTAGGCCAAGCTAGCTGTAACTAGAATCTAGGCCTTGTCCATAACTAGGCCTACCAGAAGCCTTAGCTCTATGCCATACCCCTCTGCCTACATTGACCCTTCATTGAAACTAGGCCTAGCCAATTCTCACATCTGACAAACACATTTCCGTAACTGAATGCTTTCAAGCATGCCTAGGCTCAAGACTATTAACATTTACTTTACTAGTTTAACTTAATCAGTTTTATTTTTATTTACTTCCAGGCATGATTGATTTTGAATATATATATTATATATATATATATTTATATATATATATATTATATATATATATATTTTATATATCCTATTATAACGCCCCCGTTTTCGTTCCTCCATCCTGAATGAGCTTCGCTTATTCTTCATTGAAATCCACTAAGTATTCGATGTCATAGATGTATAAACTGGCCATATGCATTCAGAGTCCGGCTCCTACTTCAGATTTATAGTATCACCTTTACAAACGCAACTAGTAGACAAGTCCTTCTTCCTTTGTCTTGGCCGAAAGATCTCTTCTGTCTTGGCAAAGATTCACTTCATTCGGCGCCACATCCTCTCCAAAGAATCAGTGAAACCAACATACCAGGACCCCTAAGCTGAAAATCCTAGTTTAAGAAAGAAAAAACAAGAAATCCCACGTTTCCGGACAAAACTCATAACCTCGCCTTTGGCATGTACATCCAGGTACTAATATAAAAGACGTGACTCTACGACAGTCAAACCTTCCTAATCAAATCTATAATTCCTGTGAATTAGGAATCAAATAATTTTAACCTGTAAATCCCTATATCTTAGTCTATACACAAACAATAACAAAAAAACACAAGTATAAATTAGCTAATTATTTGTTTGTGTGTAATTCAAAACGAAAACAATAAGTAGGCACATTAAGATTTACTGTCCAATATCCCTAAGTAATAATATTTGGAATTCCTGGAAAATTCCTAGATTTTCAAAATCAAAATAATTTTCCAGTGTGGTCCCGACATTGTGACTAAACGAGCCGGACACTTCTCCGTCGTCTGTCAGAATCGCAGGCATGTACTGCTTTCCCTTCCTCCACCCGATATCCATTCGAGTGAGCGGGGCGCGTCAACTGTAACATAAATAAAAAACGAACAGCCATTTGCGTACAACAACAAACCCACGTGCCATCACATGACAGCTCGCCCGTTTACAACAAACAGCTGACGCATTACATAACATTACTGCCGTGACTCGGCTCGCTAGCATAACTCGTAATCAGTAAGAATATTTTATAATCTCAATTCACAGACCAAAACAATGAATTTACAATTAACAATTATGCAAAACTTTTTGAAACATATAACCAGATTAAATTTACTGTAGTTCTGATTGATTTTACAAAAAAAATCATTAATTGAAATAAAACATTATTAATTTATATAATAAACAATATAATTTATAAATTACTAAACAACAACATAACTTGTTACTTATTAATACAGCCATGCTCACTGTCACCAGAGTCAGGTAAGAACCCACGTCAACTTTGTTTACATAAGATCTTGAATGTGCAACTTCTGCCGCATCGACAAAACCAAACAATTAATTAATTGCAGACCCATTAGAAGACTCGATGTTCATTCACATGCCTGTGCCTCACTCAGAAGGCTTTGACCGACAATTACTAGCTCAGCGGAATACATAGGCCGACTATTGACACTGAGAAAAAACATAGTCATATCTGCTAATATAGACCTTGCAAATGAAATCACAATCACTATAACTACTGGGAATTAAGTCCATGGTATAAATATGCATTTACACATAGGACTGTGAAACCACCCCTGGTTCCTCCACCCTTGAAGCCAAGTGCAAATGTGACGGCATTACCACCCCATTTGAACCCAATAGCTAATTGTACAGCAATGCTACCCCTCCTTTTTAACTTAAGAGATAATGGTACGTCAGTGCTACCACTTCCCATACTAGGGTATGACACCCCTTTGGCGCTACTCTTAACCAATGCTGCGTAGGACAAGGATGTCCTACCACTCTCCACAATAGGGCAAACAACCACATCTGGTTCCTTCCTATCCTCACAAGACGTAGGCACTGTTGCACTTCCGCCCTCGTCACCACGAAGCGAAACCACCACTTCATCCCCTACGTACTCATCGACCTTAGGCAGTGAAGTACTACTCTCTTCACCTAGCAGTGACATCCCCAAGGCATCCCCTACTTCTTCATGAACGGTAGACAGCGAAGTATTACTCTCTTCACCTAGCAGTGACATCCCCAAGGCATCTCCTATATCATCGTGAGCGGTTTCACTACCCTCCTCATCACTATGGGACAACAAAACATCCCCTATATTCACGTGAGTGGTTCCACTACCCTCCTCATTACTATTAGACAACAAAACATCCCCTATATCCTCGTGAGTAGTAGATACCATAGAACATCCATCCTCAATCTTAGAACTAAAAACCTTAGAAATTACCTTGTCACTGCTATTAGTTGTCACCGAAATGTCACTACCCTTAACCACAGGAAGCAAAACCTTAGAAAACACCTTTTCATTGCTATTAGTTGCCATCGAAATGTCACTACCCTTAACCACAGGAAGCAAAACCTTAGAAAACACCTTTTCATTGCTATTAATCGTCACCGAAACGTCACAACCCTTAACCTCAGGACACAAAACCTTAGAATTTACTTCTTCAATGCTATTAGTCATCATCGAAATGTCACCATCCTTACCACAGGACACAAAACCTTAGAAATTCTTCATTATTGCAAACGGTCCGCACCCAGTTCTACTACTCCCCAAGACAGGGTGCTCCAACGTGTTAACGGCACAGAAGATGGTATCTGCTCCCCCGAGACAACAACAGGTGCTCTTCGACGAGCCTCGAATGCTAGCTTTGACACAGTCCCTCTTAAAATGACCCTGTTCTCGACAGTAAAAACAAACTACCCTTCTGTCAAAATCACGCTGAGGAATCTTTCGACAATATTTTCCGCCCCCGGGGTCCCTCCTGTATCGCACCGACATAACCCTCAAATCGATCTGAAAAATTTGCATTTTTGAAAATTACATCACCCCCTAGATCATTAAATTCTTCCAAAATCCTCTGTCCCCGACCCAAAAACGACTGGTTCGTTTGAAAGCTCCACTACCGGGCCCCACCCCAAAAGGACAAAAAAAAACGCAAATCGCTTTTTGTTAATCCCCCCCACCCGCTGATTATGTCCAAAAAATCATCATAACCGTACACAAAAAATTTTACCACATTTTTTGGCCCCCGGCAAAAGCCCTTTAAAACACCACCTACCCTTTTTCCTGACCCGTCTCCGTGGACCCACCCTAGCACACTCCCGCCCCTTTATCAAAACATAGGTACACAGCGTCTTGAGGGCCCCAAAAACAATTCGATGGGGGATCCTCGGCGCCTCTCTTAGCTGCCATCCGTAAAATGATGTTTTGCCCACGCAAAATAACCCCAATCATGTGAATAATTTGGCAATTTTACTACAAAAACAAAACTACCTTTCTTAAAAATTGTTTTAAATAAAATTACAATTTAAAAATTATTTCCCAAATGCAATTTTGTACTACAAAAATAGGCATCTTGTAGGCAACCTTATTTTTCCCCTACGCATGTAAGCATTAATTCACCTTTGGGCCCATTGGGCTCGACCCCAATTCATTTAAAACTGGAAATTAAAAGAATGTATTATAGTATAATATTCCCCCCATGCTAGACTAAATTGTTCCCGATCAGATTGAACTAAAAAATCGGTGTGTTTACGAAAATGTACGTCGCAATAGGGAATGTCTTTACTTTTTTAAAATTATTATTCACTTAATTAAGGATATTTTGGGGACGTTATTCAAAATTTTTCATTTTTTTTTGATATTTTTTTCAATCATAAAAAATGTAAGCTGAAAGTTGTACTCAAATTTTGGCAGAAAAACGGGTGCTAAGTCGTGGTTATATTTAAAACCAACCAAAAAGGTAAGAAAAACAAACAAAAAAATTTTTTTTATAAAAATTTTCCCTTGTACAAGACTTTTTTGGGAAAAAAAATTTGTTTTAGTAGCGTAAAAAACATGTTTGCACAAATTACTACCTCAAACAATGATTGAACTTGTGTACAAAAGTTTAACATTTTTTTTTTATGAAGAGATATTCAAAAAAATTACAACAAAGAGAGAGATGGGACAAATGAGCATTAATTTTGATTCTTTGTTACAAGGCGGTGATTGATTTTCGTCAAAAATACTGTCGCCTAATATGACGTCACACTTTCACGATGTCACTTTTTCGTGACAGAAAAAAAAAGTATAATTTAAAACTCAATATCATGAAAATATTACATTGACATAATTAAATGACGGCAACGTTTTTTGAGTTTGTTTATTCTTTTCCGTATACAACAGCGTCAATATTGGAATTAGTGAGGTTCCCCTATAACGTAAGCAAAAAAATTGTGAAAAAATTTTTTGGGCTCGGTCTAACATCATTACTCACCCACACGATTGTTTTTAAAACTTATATTGTTTCACTAAAAATTCACAACAATGTTTAACAAAAAAGAATAAATGTTCCTGTCCTTTAAAAAGTTTCCAGGTCCGGGGAAACCCTAAAAAAAGAATTTTTTCCAATACTTTTCCTGGATATTCGAAAAATCTAAAAATACTCAATTAATTTGTATCGAAAGGGCACAACTCTACCAATGTAGAGGAAAAGCTTGCAAAAAGATGAGCATAATTTTTTGACGATATATTTTAACGGATATTCCCAACTCAAAGAAAAATAAATGTAGCTAAATCGCGTTATTGTTTTTTAAACCCCACTTTCCCGGGTAGGGCCTTTTTCCAAAAAATACTTAGATCTAATCTGGCAAGTACGGGGTAAACCTCACATTGTAACGAAAAATTCTTCAGTGCAAACTGGTTTTGTGGAAAATTTTACTTGCTTTACCCCATTAATTTTACATACATAGTCATATTTTAAGGGGAAAAAGTTGCTAATAATCAAGATTAGAATAAGTGATCATTGGTTCCCTTTATAGACCCAGTCCAGGAGTTGAGTACTTTTCGATGGCCCTAACGAGTGGGGTCCCCTGCTCTGTCTCAGGAGTTGTGGGCATCTGATGGGACACGAGGTGTGGTGCACACTGATCTTCTCGGAGTTGTAGTAATTCGCAGGGGCCTCACGAGGTGTTGGTGCCACTGCTCCGTCATTAGGAGTTTTTTGTTTATTCTGAAGACCTACACGAGGTGTGGTGCACACGCACGTCCCCCGGAGTTGTGGGGCATTCTGCGGGCCTACACCAGGTAAGTGCACCGCACTGCCTCAGGAGTTGTGGGCTTTCGCATGGCCTACACGAGGTGTGGTGCACACTGCTCTTTCCTCAGGAGTTGTGGTGCATTCTGCAGGCCTACACGAGGTGTGGTGCACCCTTGCCAGTCCTGGAGTTGTGGTGCAACGCAGGCCTACCGGGGTGGGTGCCATGCTCTGTCCTCGGGATTGTGGTGCACTGATTACCACACAGGTGGGGTGCACACAGCGTGGCCTACCAGGTGTGGTGCAATCTACATGGTCTACACGAGGTGTGGTGTACGTCCTAGGAGTTGTGGTGCTTTTTTGCAGGGCCTCACGAGGGGGGTGGTGCCCGCTGCACTGCCTTAAGATTTGTGGTGCATTCTGCAGGCCTACCGAGGGTGGTGCACACTGCATTCCTCAGGAGTTAAATAAGTAAATAATCAATAACAAAAGAAACGTTCAAAAAGCTTTCCCAAAGACACTCAATGGTTGTTAAAATAGTACAAAAGTTAACATTACCACATTTTAGTGGGTATTAGCCTAGAAAATATACGGTTTACACTCCAAATTTTAGGGGGCCCTAAAAACCCAAAAAATTCGTTTTATCACTTCACAATAATGTGGGTTACAAACCCTAAAAAAATATACGGTTTTATACCTTTACAATTAAAACAATTTTCCCTGAGACGGGGTGGGGATTATCCAAATCAAAATTTTTGCTAACTAAATAAACTCTCCATCCCAAAGGGTTTAAACCTCATTGGGCCTACAGGGCATGCATGTCTCCTTGACACAAAAAAGGGGGCCACTTGACGGAAAATTATGCAATCTTTGGCCGAAATATTGTAAAGTTTTTGCTTCTTCCCAAGTTATGGGCCCGGGAAACCTTTGGGCCCCAAAGGGAGTATTTTCCGTAGAATTTTATATTTCCAAAAATAAATTTTCATACAAATCAGTGGGTACCACCCAATATTACTCAGGGTCCTGGCCTCTTTTTTTCGGAACCTTATCCTGAACTTTTCATCAGTCGAGCCACCGTAGGCCAAAACGGGGGCTTGAACCCCAGATCCCCTTTTACCCGTTACCCCGGGAGGGGTTTTATCGCAACAGAACCAACAGTCAGAAGGACACTGTCAGCCTTCTGGTACCTGTGTCAACATTGTTGGTCTGTCCGAACAAAGGAGAATGTTAAAAAATTCATATGGAGCAGCTGAATTTTAAATGAAGAGCTACACTACTCTAGCTTTAAAGGCTCTCATAGGGGAACATAAAAAAACCCTAATAAATGTAAAAATGTCATATGGGGCAGCTGATTTGTAAATGCTAAGAGCTACACTCTCTACTTTAACACCAGACTGGGATAAAACTTATAGGGGAAATGGGCACAGGAGGCTACGGTCTTGAGCCCTGCAATATGTAATCAAAAGTTCTCTACACCAATGTATAGGAACAGTAACCCGGGGGGACTAGTATCAGGGAAAGGCCCTGATAACTAGTTGGGGAATTCTAGATAGGGCTAAAGGGGTTTGGGAGGCCCAGGGCTTAGGGCCCAGCTTGGCCTACGATTTATAGTTTCAACAACCAGTCCACAAAAATCACTGGCACTAACCCCCAAACCGAAGCTCGACACGAGAAGAAACCTTGGTCTCCATCCTAGGGACATGTAGGCCCAGCTGTCGGGTTTGGGGCTGCTTTTGGCCCCAGGAGGCCTATCGTTTTTCACCTTCTGGAATCGCCGGGGGCTGAGGTGTGAAAACCAGGTAGGCCTAGCACTGGGGCTAGACGAAAAAAGGGAAAGGGGAATTCTTGGTCGGCCTAGGCCTAAGGGTTTCAATCCCTGCCACGTACACAAGACGTCGACCCACGGAAATTTAAAGGGGTTTAGGAGAATTACTGTTATTCGAGTCAAACTTTTTATAGGTTCCTGGCTTGTACTACCGGAAAGGGGAGTTTTTTTCATTTTGGTCCGTTGGGTGAATTCGTTTATTTCAAATTTTCTTGTTTTTTTTTTATTTTGTAGTTGTATACTAGAAGGGTTTAGTTAGGATTCTGGTTTTTGGTTTTGGGTTTTTATGCAAGAGGGGGATGGTGTATCGCGTCTTTTGGAGGAGGAGATTTCAAGTTTGAAGAGGACATCAAAATTTCAAGGAATAAGAAAAAAATCAAGAGGGAATGAGGGACACGAAAAAACAGTTGTTTTCTAGGATCGGTACTGAATAAAGGGGAAAAACTAATCCAGAGGGACGATCTTTCCCGTATTTGTGTCACATGAAGACATTTGAAAAGATTCGGGGGGCGAATCTTCTATGGGGCGTGACATTCTGTTTTGGGGGAGTTTTACCCTGTTACTGGATAATTTCTTTATTATTTCTTGTGACAAGGGCAGGATTTCATTACGATTTACAAGTATAAGGGGTGTGCTTGTTCTGCAAGACCATTGCGCGCAGTATGACGTACGTGTGTTGCTGACAGATGGATTTTTGCACTTATTGTTATTTGTGGCAAACGGTGTATTTGAATTGCTGGTCTAGCATTGTGACGAGCTAATAGACTCGCACGGGCCCCTTGTCGGGGAACTTAGTGGCGAATAGTGGACTTTTCTTTCGGGGCACTGCAATTTTCTGCTAATAATTTGGACTTTGGAGCAACTGGTTTTCGAGGAGGGTAACCCGTTAGTCGGGGGGTTACAATTTTACCGGCAAACGAACAAGTCGTCTTTGAGAGCAATTCAAGGTGTTCTGACAAAGAATAATTGTCAAGGAGAGTAAATTTGTTTGGTGCATTGAGAACAAGAGTACAAATGCTGGATAGCCCATCAAGAGGGAAGAAGTCAGAAGAAGGTAGAACATCTGCACTCCCAGCCGAGACTGAGTCACGGCTGATCCAGGGCCAAACCAGAGGGGGGGACTTAAAGTAAGACGGGGTTTTATTTCTATAGGTAGTCCTCATTTCAGGGGGTTCGAACTCACGTTCAATCAGGTAGAAGCATAAAATAACTAACGGCTAATTAGGTGATTGTGGTTTTAAAACAAGTGCTCCTTCTTTTTTTTGAGATTGTGTTCTTGTTTGTGATGATCCCTCTATACATGTCCTAGAAAACCACCCCCTAAAAAACCTTCGATTTCGGTCACTTTGGGGAAATTAGTCTATGTAACAAAACAGCTGCGTTCCCCCAAAAAAATGTACTTTGGTAAATAACATCTATACCAGGGTAATCAACCCCTTTAACTTGACAATATTTCGCCCCAACTCGATTTTTATTTACAGGCAGAGTAAGTTGCATATTTTTGAAACGTATTATGGAGAAGGCCACATATTCTGACATTCCTACTAGGGTAAAATACCCAAAAGGGCCCAGGTTTTTAACATTTAGGGTTTTGGGGTTTGCAGCAGCTTTTAATAAGTGACCACAACATTAAAATTCGGTTTTTACCTGAACAACAACATAAAGCAAAATGTGGGGGGTGGCTCGGTAATAAATTATCTTTCAGATGACTTTTAATGCAAGAGGTTATTTTTGGGAACCTCGTGACGCTTGTACCCTCGTGCCTCCTACATGTGGCCAACATCATCATTAAATGGTGTATACCAAGGTTGTACACCCATAGCTGCGTTTATAATATGCTTCACCCACACTAGATCTGGCACAGGTAGCGTTTTCTCCAAGTCGAATGTGAACACATACTTTGTGTCGCCAGCGTCTGCTTTATCTATCTTCATGTGGGATCTTACACTCTCTGCTTTCCTATGATACAGTTCTAGATCAGCACTGAGTATTAGTTTCTCTTCTGGAGAGGCTGCAGTGTCAATTTTTATTTTTAGTGAATCACTTTTTTACATGTGTCCTTTTTTTGGTTTTGAAACTTGAATTAAACTGTTCATGAAAGATTTTTGAATAGACAAAATAAGACACAGCCTTCACCATGTTATTTTGTGGACAGTACAAGGTAACATACAAATCATACATTTTTGGTAATGTTTACGGCCTTGTTTGCTTATGTTCTGATGGACCTGCTTTTTGGGTGTCAGTTTCATTACCGTCATCACTGGAAGACTCATCGGCATGTTCGGTTTGATAGTCGTCCATTTGTAAATTGAACTTTCTTATCCTGTCGCGCCGGGACATTGCGTTTAAATCGGAAGCTGACAGTGGCTTGTGTTGTTGCTTTGGGCTTAAGAATAGGGAAATCGCTAGCGTTAGGAGGCTGTTGTCGGGCTACATTGGAAGCTAGTCCCCAGGCTGGGCTGCTCTAAACTTATCGCCAGAGCTCTTGTTAGAAACACTTTTTTGGCTAGTGCCTGGCTTGGTTACTTTATCAGTGGCATGTTATATGCCGGCCGCCCACGCCAATTGGAAGTGTGCTGTCCAGCACAGTTCTTTGAGTCATGCTTCTGACTACAACAAGAAATTTCAATGCAGCAAATTTGTTTTTGTATACTTAAAGAATATGTTGATTAAATACAGTGTTGCTCCCTACCTGTTACTGGTACTCCCGTACCTGTGCTTATTACATTACGCGTTGTTCATTATTCTCATATGTTCTTCCTTTTTCAAGATTAGTTTAATACTTAGATGTATACATTGTACAAATATGGATTTCGTCGTCGTCTTCATAAATCATTCACGACCGAAAAATACATTATGATCCCAGTTTAGGCATTTATGTGCTATGTGCAGCATTATTCACGTGAAGCACTACAGTATTTAATACATTATTATTGGCTTTTGTTTTCAGAAACATATGACCACTGGCTACAAAGGAATGTATTTCCAGAATTAACCAGGATAGGGAGCTGGGGTGTATGAACCGATACCTGGGTCATAAGCTCCAGGATGTCCAATACAAGAAGCCCTCCCTTCCTGATGCTGGACTGGCAAGAGAAAGAAGTTTACCTTCAGCCACGTCTTTTCCTATGTCTAACTCTGGAGCAGCAGCTGTAGCATTAAACAGAGCAGCAGGGTTGCAGTAAAGAGTAAAATGAGTTGAAGTGCCAGGCTAAAAACATACATTTAGTATTTTACATTGAAAAGTGACTTTAAAACCAAAGTTATGGTCGGATCAAAAGTTTCATCCATCATAATCTTTGGCATAAACTGAACACAGCAATGCACAATTTGAAGAAAAAAAAATTGAATGTTTTAAATTAAAATTGTATGTGATTCTTTTTCAATTTCACCGGCAATTTCACACAATACCTATCTGGACCACCAATTTTATACCTCTTAAACTATTGTCCTAAATGACATCGAAGTTATTTACTGAATTTCAAAATTTAGTAAGTAACAACAGAATTGTGAATTTTATAGCATATATGTCAGGCTCAACAGTGAATTTTAGTTATTAAAGAAAAAGAATGAAATTCATGAGCTCTCCCAAACAATCTACTACAAGGAAATGGTAAATCGGCGATCTACTTAAATTAGGGAATTTAAAGTACAACAGTAATGTTATCAGATCAGGGAAAGGGATGTTTGTCCCACGAAAACGGCCAGTAGAGGCAACAGATCCCACTATTTACCACGTGACAAATGTCTTAGTTTCTTTTCAAAAACTACGTTGTATACAGCAATAAAATGTTGGGTAGTACCAGCAAATGAAGGAGAGCGGATCCCTTATCAAGGTGTCAGAGCTAGAGGCTCTCTAATGTTGCCCAACAGCGCTACGAGTTCAGAAGGATTTAAAACAAACGTAATGAATAAAATAGATCAAGATGATGTATTTGAAGCTTTTAGAACTGATAATGTTATTGTGTCTTTCGGCAATTTCCAATATTAAAAATGGACTTTGAAACTCCCAGGTTCAAAACTCGCTTCAAGCAGAAGATTTTTTTAGATTCCATCACTTAAGGAATTCGTCTTAGGAATTAGTTAACGATGATTTTACGCCGTTCTAGCAACGTAGCAGATAATAATTCAAAGTGGTTCTGAATTGGTCTTGTTGATTTTGGCGTTGATCTACTTTGCTCGCACTGTCCAACTACTGATTGCTATATTTCCTATTTAATATGTCCATCTTTGGTTGGTTATCGCTCACTTGTCGATGACGTCAGAGCCTTCAGGGTTGGCTTAGTCGCTTTAAATTGAAGGCCCCACTGAAAATCAGTTATGTGACTGAGTTTAAATTTGTATAAGCAGCCAAGCCTTACATGCTCAAAAGTACTAAGAATTTAAATTAAGTATGCCCCGCATTTGTCGTCTAACAATGACATTCGCGTTTTCCTAGTTTAAATAAACATATTTTCGTGGGTCCATGCATTAAACAAAAAGTCATGAAATAAAGTTATGAAGACAGTTTATTAGAAGATAAAAGCTAGTATTCTTACTCCTACTAACTAACTCATAGACCTACATATTTTAAAAAGCATGTACGGCATGTTGAGTATGATTCAAATATGTGACATCTGCGTGAGTGCATACTGTGTGTACTTCTTGTATTATTATACCTATTTTGATTTGTTTGTTGAGGGGCAATTAGTTACATATTGTTTTGGTATGTTAATTGTATGCACAGTAAGTACTTCAACCTCATCCCTAATAATGTATTACTTTTTCCAGATAGATGATATAATTCAATTTATCTTTGGCATTGTACCTGGAGTTGAGGTTGATAGCATCAGAGAAAAATTGGATAAGATTGGCGTCACACAGATGAGTGAACTAAAGCATGTGGACTTTGCCGTGCACATTCACCCTCTATTTAAAATAATTCAAGTTCGACACCGTCTGACACGACGGCCTTATCGTTAAAATGATCAATTATTCTCTTCCCTGCCTACCTAATTCGCCTGATTAAATCCTATCTTTCAAACAGAAAATTTTACGTAACAATTAATAATTCCATGTCATCTACTCGACCAATCACTGCTGGAGTACCACAGGGATCTCTTCTCGGACCCACATGCTTCAATATATTCCTTAACGACATCCCAAAAACGCTACACGTTCTTCTTTCCTTGTATGCGGATGATAGGGCACTATACACTTCCTCATTTCGACTAGACACCATAAAACGACGCCTAGAACTAGCCTACATAGGATCAAGAAACACTTTTGCAAAATGGAAAATAAAAATCAACGACCCCAAAAACTTCCATTCCATTCCTGCCATTCTCTTCACGAAACGAAGACCAACTCTAAACCCACCATTATATAAACGATACTCCTATTCCTTGGTCGAACTTCGTCAAATACCTCGGGGTCTTACTAGACTCAAAACTAACGTTTTTATGTGTAAAACAAACTATACAAAATTAAAATGGTTGGTCTTTGCCTTTTATTACGTTTATGGATATTAAAAAGTAGTGTTAAAAACAAGGTGTGTGCAGTTTTGTCCAGACGATCAACTTCCAGCTATCCCTTATGATGTTACAAAACTTCCCCTTTTTATGAAAAGTTACCCGTTTGCCATTTTTTAAAACCCTTTTCCGCTAAAGTGATTTGGGTTATTTTACACAGTAGTTTAACAGGGGTTGAGAACACTTGGTTAAATTTTCAGCTTGTTATACAGTTTGTGCACCTAAAAGTGAAATTTCAAATTTTTTACTCATCTATAAAGGCTCACTTTTTAACAGTCTCAACATCAGCTGTAGTGCCACTTGGACACCCATTAGCATCACCTTCCACCATTGCCTCGACACCAGTGCCATCACCTTCCACCATTGCCTCGACACCAGTGCCATCAACTTCCACCATTTGCTCAACACCTGTTTCATCAGCTCCTGTTCCATCCTCTTCCCACAGACTACATGTTGCAAGTTTCAAGATTCCTTACGATAAATTTCCTTCAACGATTATTCTCAAGATGAACAAGAAGGTTACCCTGAATACCGCAGAAACCAATATAGTGGTTGCTCGAATTGTTGAAGAGATTAGTACCATAACCACACATCCAGGTAAAGATTTTTCGGAGAGAGTGGCCAGCGAGTTGGTGAACAAGTATCCAGCAACATTTCACGAAAAGAACTCATATAACGGTGATAGTGTAGGGGAAAAAAGCGCGTGATGGCCAGGCTGACACGATCGAAACTTGCAAGCAGCTAAAAAGCGACAATTAGTTTTCCCCGTGGATGATATGGAGTATATGCCAGCTCTGAAGAAAACAGCGGCCAAGGACCAGTATGGCCGCGTGCATTACGCACCTGGGACCTGAGACATTGGCTACGATCAATGAGAAAAAGAGGACGACAACAAGTTTGAAGAAGACATAGCGGCAACTTACGCTCTGCAGCGTAGTGAGTTGTCGGGCGAGGACTACACTGTCAACACCATTAGAGAGGATTGGCCCTTCTTATTCCAGGTAAATAAATGCCTTGTGTGGGTGTAGGGAATGCACAAATTGGCAAACAAAAAAGTACTAGGTCTAAAACTATAATAATTAAGCATGCAAAGTCAACTTATGCCTCTCGTTACTGTACTATGTGTAGAGTAAGATCCATTTTGAAACTCGCTAGGGTTTAGCTCTGACCCCCATCAAGACATCATTTCACTCGGGTAGGTATCACTTGCTTACTAATGTTATCATTACGCCCGCTGGCGCAAAACTTTGTCACAGTACATAATACAATTTTCCCCATAGATACCCCCCTCGAAATCTCCAGAATTTCCGTTGTTAAAAATACACATAAAAAACATGAAAATAAAAAAAACACCCTGCATTCCCTGGTATCATGATTACACATAAAATTTCCATTACCAGATAAGTATTAAGGTACTTAGGTCTATTTGAATAAATAGCATTTATTTTGCATTGAACACTATTTTTTATAGCTTTCTAGTAACAGAATGTTAAATTATTATAATTTTATGGATATTATCACATCTCATACACAGTACATAGTTAAAAATATAAAGGTAACAGGTGTTGAGGATGTAGTGGAATTAAATATGAAATGCAATCATCTTAAAACAATTTTGTAATTTTGTGTTTACAGCAAAAGTACTTGGAAGAGCATTTCAAGCAACTCATGATAATTGATCTCCATGTGCGTTTCCAGAAGAGTGCGGAGCAGCTTTTCCCCCATTCTTTTAAAATTCCTAAATGCAAAGATCAGCTGCCTTGATGACAAGGCTATCTCAAAAGGACCAGTTTGCACACGTGCTCTTCGTGCACATCTGTTGGGGATAAAAGATGGCTCAAGCATCAAAGAGCAGTTCCCTCACATTTTGGCTGCCCTGATGGCTTGGTGGAACGTGCAACTAATGAGCTTATCCAACATTATGAGGAAACTAAATTATCATATATTATCATTAGTTTGCGGATAGGATTTGGAAATACTGTAGCTTTAGGCATTGCTGCTGCATATAGCATGGTCATTACAACCAATTTATCTGTAGGATCTGGAGTCTAGACACCGCTAAATACATTTCGTCACAGATAAGTATTACGTTCGTACACTCCATTCTTCCTCCGATAATTTGTACCAATAATAACAAAAATTAAACAACATGACAATATAATAATATCTGTTTCTTTCTAATGCCATCATCAAATCGTTCTAAAAAATCCGACAATTAAAAGAGTTGCATGCAATTTGATGTTATATTGGGATCAATAACAATGCTGCCTTTAGTAAATATAATTATGTTTGGAAAACTATCAAGAAGGATATGGGTTTATTAAAAAAAACATATTGTTTACCCCCAAATCCCCCCCCACTACTCACATTAAAATTAATTAGACGAGTGAGCGCAGCGAACGTAGTCTACAACGCTACTCGATCGGGCCTTGGTCGTGATTAATTCTGTTAAATGTTAAATGTCTGTCTGTCTGTCTGTCCGGTCCCATACGGCCGAACGGCCAAATAGACTGAGCTGAAATTTTAAACAGACATCCGTGACCAGGTAACTGAGAACTGCTAACAAAATGAGCACAATCCGTTACGATTTAAACCTGCAAGAAATAAAAAACTGAAAAATACGTTGAAATGTATGGAAATTATTTTAACGACAATGGTTTTCATTTTGAAATAATATTTTTTGTTTGTTATTTAGCTGGCTGTGAAATGCCGTGTCCAAGGTTAGTCGAATGTTGGACGTCAAGGTACCCCCAAATTCCGCTCGTAGATTGAGTAAACCTTGCAATATTTTCACGTATTTCGTACTGGCTATGTTTTCCATGGTATTGTCACAAATGTAGGACTACACTGCGTTATATGCATTTCAAAAAATGTTAAATATTTTAATAAATACAAACCAGAAATTACAAAATCTTTCCCGACCATTGAACCCACGTCTCCCACATTTGGGCTATAAGGGCGCTTAAGCCAACTCGACTAGGTAAACGCCAAAGTCGTTGTTAGACGAGTGAGAAAGTCATGTGTTGAGTACGCGGGAATATTTGCATTTAAGTTTGATTATAATATTCGTATAAATAATAGGGTATTTAAGTTTAAGTCATAGTTTAGGCCATAATGCTCCACTCTAGCCTATGATAGGCTAGGGAGGCCTAAAAAGGGGGAAGAAAAGGAATGTTACCGGGTACTCAACACATGGCTCACTCACTCGTTTAACAACGACTTTGGCGTTTCCCTAGTTAATATCGAGCCCTATTTCCAACTAAGTCGGGTAGGCTGACATTCTTGGCTCCCCGGGCTTATCGGGTAGCCATGCCTGAAGCTTCTCCCACACCATCATTTTCTTCACCACAAAACAATCCATTTATAAACATGATGATAATGTGTTGATTTTAACTTGTGTTCTAGGACGTAACTTCATATGATGAAGTTCAAAACGCTACGACTGCACCGAGCAACCCTCACATTGCAGTTATGGGGAAGAGCATGCTGCCGGCTACCGTCACCTGCTTCCCGGTGATAGAGAATAATGCCATGGAGAATGGGATGCCGACCTCAGATGCATTGCTGTGCTGTTTTGCACAATACTACGTGTACTCGATCCAGTATCCGACGAAGCTGGCTCCTGTTTTGGAGTTTATCCAAAGGTAAGACGATTTGAAATCACAATTCTGTACATTTTCTGATTACATTTCAAATAAGAATACAGACTGGCAATCAAAACCATTACTAGCACCTACCTATCAATCAATACCTTCCTGTTAACTTTAAAAACTTTCTTTGAGCGGCCTAAATTGCACGGTTACTATATTGTTCATTCAAGAAATTGAATTCAATCTCGACTGTTGAATGTTGTTGTTGACTGTCATTACATAAATTGAATGGTAAATGGTTTAATGATATATTGACTTCAATGATGAGTTCAACTTTTTGCATTAAAAGTAGGGCTGTGCGAGTACCCGAAATTCTGAGTTTAGTCTTTGAGACTCTAAATCGATTCCTCATTTTGCGGTAATGTAGTTTAGTGATCGATCAAGCCGCCTTCGCCGGCACGTTATAGTTATAAAGTTTGCCAACAGAAAGCGCTGCAAATCTTCCGACTTCCTCACAGGTATAAGCCAAGGTCTGCTGGATCTCCGCCTAGCGGAGGATCGTCTAACTCTCTAGGTTAGGTCGTCGCAGCAGCGTAATTAGAAGCCATTCTGGGCCTAACTTTTTTAACGCGTTATGGCCGACCATGTGTTATTCTTGACATGCTCTTTTAAAATTGTCTTTTTATAAGTATTAAATACGAAATATGCCGGGTGTCGTGCAGCAATTAATTGTACAGGACAATCTGATGAAGAATTAAGACTTATCGATCCACTGTTTCATCAAGAAGACGGGCGAAAATGGCTCCAGTTTAAAAGACGGGACAACTGGACTGTCAACTTCTGATTTCAAGACTGAGGTTAGTTTTCTTTTAAAATACTTTGGCCTTACCCACCTAGGACCAGTTATTATTGTCTAGGCTATTGACCAGGCTTATTTAAATGTTTAGGTTTTTGCTCCCATGCCAATTGAAGGGCTAGGCCTAGGGCCTAGCCTAGGTCCCAACCTTAAGTATTTTGAGGTTACGTCGTAAGCCTAGGCCTTTGTGTAGGGGCCTAGGCCTATCCAATTATTCAATGCCTAGCCTAGGCCCTAGGGATTGGATACACAAAAGCCTAGGCCCTAGGGATTGGATACACAAAGGCCTAGGCTAGGTCTAGGCCCTACGCCAACCCAAAGCTAGGACTGATCTTAGTACACGCAAATGGGGCCTAGACCCAGGCGACGTAATTTTGTAATAGCTAGGCCTTATTTGATTTACAAAACAGTCCCTAGGCCTGCCCTATGCCTAGGGGGACTAGGCCTAGGCTTAGTCCCCCTAGGCATAGGGCTAGGCCTAGGCTTAGGCTTGGCCCTACATAGATAGACTACTACTACTAGGCCTACTATACTAGAATACTAGATCTGCATATGATATGCCTTAAGTTAGGCTGTATAGGCCTAGGCTTATATTTTTTTGTCCGATTGTAGGCTGTAGGCCTAGGCCTAGCTGAATGTCACACTAAGGTACACCTTAAGACGGAGTGTAGACGATATGTTGGACATAAAAATTTGCTGTGTACATAAATCGTTCGTTGGGAGAGGCCAATCGCCTTTTCCATTTTTGGCGAAACTCCATTTCGGTTAAAATTCCTTTGTAGGTACTATTTGAAATAGAAACGTTAGGCCTTTGGTTTTGTGGTGTTGTTTTTTCACATCTAATGGTGTATTTTTGAGTATTTCTGTGACAGAAATGAATGATGATTTTATTTTGGACCCCCCCCCCCCCTAACCGTGCCGCCAACCGAATAAGTTCTGTGTGTTATGTGTACCGTACATGGTATCGCTGATTAAGGCTAACCGCTATGCTAACCGACTGTCAAATGATGCTTGTATATCTAGGCTTGTAAGATTTCATTTCATTTATTTTTTTCAGATAGGCCTGCAGCCTGGAGATTCTGAGGACGTCCAACCTTCACACCCTGACCACAACTATTCCAAGATGAAGAAAACAAGATACCCCCACAAAATGTCCAGGTTTGTACAGTTCTACGCTTTAGCACTAGTGGATCAATGATGCTTTATTAGCTCATGGGTCAACTTTCCATGTTACTGGGTAGTATAATAGGCCCACGGATATTCCTCTGTCTGAGCTCGGCACTCATCAGGTCACTGTTAATGCGAGCCCTGATGCATGTTTTCAGCAATATGAGCTAAACGTAGTGGGTTGAATTTGTCAGCACAAGTTACAAAACTTTGTTATAAGTTGCGCACAAAAAAATATGCTTGCCTTCCACCTTGCTATAGTAGGGGTGGTACATGTAAACGTTACCGATTTTCCCCTATTTATGTTGAAGGGTTCATCCCGCTGAACTGGATTTGCTCAAGAACCAAATCGTTGTTCATAGGCCTATACTATGCATGAGCGGCAAAGTGGTCTAAATGATGAAAAAAGTAATGCTCCTGTAGGCCTACACTTACATTTTTAAATATAGCAATAGCAATAGCGATAGCACAATTATAATGCACTACATAATTATTATGTCATTTCATGTCACGAGTTGACACTGGTTTCTAGGTGTAGGGCCTATTGTCCACTTGTTTAATAATGTGCAGGTACTGGTAGGCTCTAGGCCCTAACAGCAAGAGTTACCTAAAATATGATATGGCCTAATCTTTCAGGTTTACCTTCTGTTATAAGTTATCCCTCCAGATTGTGAATGTGAGGCACAGCCTCCCAACTCCGGCGCAGTGAGCCTCTCCAACAGGATCGTACACCTGCAACCGCGCCCCAGGTGCTAAACTTGCCCTATGCAGCCACCTATCAAGACGTCCACCACTGAAGCCACAGGCGTCACCCACCGCATCCTCCATCATCACAACAACACTGCCTCGCTTCCAACGTGGTCTACCAACTTAATGCCCTCAGTGTCCGGCAGAATATGTAGGCCTCACCTCAAACGAACTGAGAACCCGCATGACAGCTAGCCCCCCCCCCCCCATCAAAGTGTTAAACCTGTGGCCCAGCATACTGTTGAACATTTACCTGTCTTTTAAAGAGTTTCATTACCATAATCATCAAGGCGCTTCCCGATGACTACAAGCAGTTGAAACTCAGAAACTGGGAACTGTCACCTCATACCACCAGGTCCCGCAGCTTCCTAACCTGACCAACACACAGCAAGCGTGCCCTCTGCGTAACTCTGGATGTGCCGCAAAATGTTGATCCTTACTTTTTTGTGTCAGAAAATGAATATTTCTACTTAAATTTTTGTACCAACAGTACAGTAAAGCAGCAGGTAAAAAAACATGAAATATTGGGTAATAAATTGCAAAAAGTTTATAAAATTTGAGTGAAATTTGAACATGGCGACCCTCAGCCACTACTCCAAGTGAGCGATAAATATTGCGAATTTGGACCACTACGCCCCTATATAAGTTGCAGGTTTGCACATAGGCCTACGTTAGTTAATAAAAGATTGTTGTTAATGTTTTCCTTATCTAGAAATTCTCTTTTAGTGCTAGAATAATTTATTTGTGTCATTTGGGGACTGGTATTTGCTTGCACTTTTTATCATCTGGACAAACATCGCCAGAGACAATTCGGCCACTTTAGGATATTGTTCAGGAAGGATATGCTAATGTCTATCTGACAACATTTCCACATTTCACATTCATGTTTCCTACATAGGCCTAAGTTTGGCAAAGTAGGCCTACTATCAAGCAAGACATTCTCTCTATATGGCACATGTATTGCCAGTTCATTAAAAAAATGGGTAATATGACAATTTACTCTGATGGACAACCACACTATCCTTCCTAAACAACCATCTAGAATTTTACAATCTTTAGGGTGAAAATATTGGTTCAAAAGTAGGCCTATTCCAGAATAAACCTTCGCATTCCGCATTGAAGCTTGATTTGACAGTGCATTCAATCAGCCTTATTGGGTCATTATGTTAAAATTTTAGCATTTATTGTACGAAATACTATTAGGATGTTTTACGTACTTTTTTATCACAAAAAAATCCTGTTACTTAAATAAGATTATGAGCCCTGTAAAATTGCCATCACCATCTCATAATGTTAGGTGTAGTGTAGGCATGGCATAGGCCTACTGTAAAATCAATATTTTTTAAATTTGCAATCTGATAATAGTCCAGTCACAGACATCAATCATCCACATAATCACAAAAATAATTATGTAGGCCTACAATTAAAATAAATTATGTTGAAATGCATGTTTATGATTCACTGATTTAGCCTGATGATTTTTGCAATGTATTTTGAGTATTTTCAAAATACAGATGTATTTTTGTATTTCAAATACAAACTTGTCAATGTAGTTTCATTTTGTATATTGTAGTTGAAAATACTGAGGTTTGAAGAATTTTGTATTTCAAATACAATTGTTAAATATATCATCTGTTATACCTGTATTATGTATGTCAAAGAGAATAAAGACTTAGCCCCTATCTACGTAAAATTATTAATTTGTATAAATATTTGTATATAGTACCTAGTCTAGGCCTACATTTTCTGTAGGCCTATCCTTTTGTTTAGGCCAAGAGTTTAACTTCTCATAGCTAGGCTTAACCATTTGAAGGCATGCTATTTCTTGTTATGTATTCATTAGCCAGCGGTTTAGCCGGTTCCCACACAAATACCGAAGTTAAGCAACGTTTGGGTGTGGTCACAGGGAGAGACTGAGAGTGGGTGAATGCTCTGCCCTGAAACTCGCGTATTCCACTGGCTAGAGCAGATGGGGGGTTTGAGAGCTAGTGTAACAGCTTTGTTCTCCTCGACGTCTGCTCGGCGGTCCAGGTTAGTGGAAGAACCTATGACTGTCAAGGTTACACCATCCTTTCGGATGGGACGTAAAGATGTTTGTCCCCTTTGTACTTGTCGAAAGGAGTAGGCTACGTGCCGGTACCGTGTTTACCCTCTACCTTTATATTCATACTTCATCCTCATCTATCACCACTCATCGGCACTAGGGCCTATCAAATCAATTGTTATATGTATTATATTAATAAAGGTCCTGTCAATTTGCAGTTGCAGGATACAAACCATAACCACATCCATTGTCAATAATCTATTCAGTTTTTGTAGTAGGCCTACTGTATTATCATTGGTATTAATATTATGCAGCAATAAAGTAGGCTTATCCCAATCCTGCACCACCACCATCCTTTTTTATGTTGGCTACATTGGCTGAACCATATTTTATTGGATCTCTGGATATCATAACTCTGCCTACCATACTCTTTTAAGTGAAGAGGAATTTTGCCAAAAAGAAGGGGGGAAGACAGTATTTGGCCTATTATTCATAAATCATAAAAGTCCTGTCACTTAAATAAGATTATCAGCAAATATAGTGAGCCTTACTATTAAGTAAGCCTGTTGAGTAACTTAATTGTTAATTTAAAAAAAAATGCTAAGTTAAGATAAAAATGTTAAGTAGCCTACTTGCCACCATGTATAATACATATTTGCAAGGTATAAATAAATAAAATAAAAATGTAGAGCCTTATAATAAATAAATACAATTAAAAACCTTACTTCAAGTCTACTCCTTATTAAACACTATTATTATCACATTGTGTTGCTTTGGGTTACAAGGCATGTTGTAATAAATTATCAGAAACGGGCTTTTAGAAAAAAATTTTAAAATCATAAGAAAAAATTGCTCATGGATATACACATCACACTATAACATAGGGATTTGAAATTATTTTATTTTGTTAATTACTTTACAACAAATTACTAGCTTCATTATTATTGTGTTGTCAATTTTTCTTATCTCGAATTTCACGCGATTCTTTTCTGGCCTCTATATCGTTATTTTGTGATCAAGTTTTAGGGCGCGCTATAAGTAGATGTTCACTTTGCTTTTTAAAAATTCCCTCTATTTCTCGTGTATAGGCCCAAAATGGCCGCTATACATTGTGGAACGGGTTGCGACGACCTAACCTAGTGGCCACACGAGCGAGTTAGACGAGCCTCCGCCAGGTGGCGGAGATGTAGTAGACCTTGGTATAAGCCAGCGAACACCGAAATAAGCAGAATCGGGCGTGGTCAGGGGTAGAGTGGGTGACCGCTCTGCCCTGAAACTTACGTATACCGCTGGTTAGAGCAGATGGCTCTCACGGTATCTTGATTATTTTTTCATACCACATAAAACCAAAATATTGGTAAAATAATACTTTCTTCATAAATGTTTAACGTTTTGGTATTTGGCGAGAGTATAAAATAATAAGGGGTATACACTGCATACAATGAGAGAATAATTTTAAAGACGATGTAGTAGGGAAAACAGGGGCGTGCTGGAACAGTGGAGGATCTCGATTTAACATGGGCTCTTATGGAAAATCCCCCCCACACACACACGTGCAGGATCCCAAGGATCACCTCTCCTCATTTTTAACCTAACATAACCGCAAAGGGCATAACCTAACCTAACTTTATTTCAAGAAATCACATCCAGGATTGGAAGAAGAATTGAAGTAAGGGAACTTTTTTCTTCGTCGCACTGACAAAAAATTTTCAAGAAGTCCTTTTGATTTATGCTTGCTACAGTCTATTAATGCATACGCGGCAAGTAAGCTTACAGGAATTTTAATGTTGACCAATTCAATATCATCAAGGCAGCGATGGGCTTCAAACGAAAGGAAGTTGTGTCCCAAGAAACCTTACCTTACAGGGTGAAGAGAGACACCCATGATTTATTTGCTATAATGGATCACATAAAACTCTTGTCTTAACCCATTTGACAACAAACAAAGTACTATAAATAAAAAATAAATAAATAAATTGTATTTAGAGTTGACCCACTCTTCAACTTATATACTGATTTCAGGGGGCGACCGTAAAGCAAGCGACTAAGCCAACCGTAGGCCCCGACGCAATCGCGAAGGTGAGCGATAAACCAACCAAAGAGCGATATTTTTTAATAGGAACTATAGCAAATATTTCGATGCGCTCAAAAAACGTGGCAGTCTAATTTCAAGAGATTTCCGAAGCACCAGAAAAATTTATCGCAATTGGAATATCCGGTTTTAGCAGTATTCGTGTTGCCAAACACACAAAAATACAGAAAAAAAAGAAGAGAAAAACATTTCCGGATTTTTTTGATCCAGTGTAGTGAATAGAATCTTCGCTTCGCTCGCTATTGCACGACATCCAAAAAGGACGGAGAGAGAACCTCCCGAGTAAAAAAACAATGGGAGGCTGTGAAGAAAGTGTGATGACGGTAAGCATACGCCAACGCTTGCGTACAGCATTTCAGACAACCCTTCAAGCTACATCAAACAAATACAAACAAGCATTGAAAGAATCTGTTGAGCAAGATCCACCTGTATGTATATGCTCCGAATTACCAGGAAATGCTCAAGGTTTTAATTGCTTAATCGCGCTAAAACCTTGGCTAATCGAGCACGAGGGAGGTCGTAAGGGATGACGCGGGTGACAAGGTGGGGGGGGGACAGGCCTATGCTGGTCCGAACAGCCACAAGGCTATGGGGAGGGGCAGAGGTTCCCCCACGTCGTGGTCGTCTCCGTCGTGTTCATCGTCCGTGTTGTCATTGTCGTCGCCGTCGGGGGAGGTAGTCAAGGGAAGAGGTTCCCCGACGACGGACCCAGAAGCTACGCCATTAGTTTCAGGAGTGAAACTCCCCTATCACGGGCCAAACGCGAGAAGGTGTCGAGTGAATTTGAAGGCCACTTTGCTTCGACACAGCCTGAAATGTCCGCAGTTGGGAAGGAAAGTATGGTCTGGATTGAATGGTTAAAAGGTTTTAGCACCGTAACCAGCATCTTTCTTACGAACTTCTAGAACCAACAAGTCTGGCGCGTTCTACACTGCAAGGCTGTGGGAGTGACATTGACAGATGTCTGTCACTATTGTTTACATGTTATTCATTCTGCTCGCCATTAGTGTGTTTTTATATTCAATTGGATATTTCAATTGAAGAGTGTGAATCAAGTACGTGTGATTATTGTTAGAAACGTTTCATCCTCAAACACAGTTAATTTAGCGTTTCTAAAAGGTTATGCATATTTTAGGCAACAGATTTATCTGTTTTAAATGGAAGGTTTGTTTATTGTACGTAGCAACGGAAATCCCAACATGAGAATGCATTATTTTGTTTTGATTAAATTTATTTATTGTTTGACAAATGAATAAGCTTTTTAAAATTGCTGGTGCTTGATCCAATACAAACATGATGAAGGACACGGAGTGTTTCTAACAAAAAGTTAATTGAGGTGCTCCTGTTCGAGTTGACACTGAAAGGGCTTGGTGAACACAATTTCGTCTAAGGAGTTTGACACAACATGGCCAGCCAAATTCTGACCTGAAACAAAGGTAGGATGTACACTATCTACAAATTTAATGAAGAGAAGCTAAACACAATAACTGACAATTAAGCTAGCCACGCAGGGCCTCTGAAAGCCTTGGGCCTTGGATAGTAAGTCTATGCGATTTGTCAGTACAATCTCAAAAACCATGCCGATCCTCAAGCTACAATAACACAGGCTTCTAGGCAGATCAAATGGATGGACAGGGCATATGCCGATAAACTATTGACTTTCTAAGATCGTTCAGAGTCAAACATATCAAACAGTCAGACTAAACTCCAGGAATCGTCTAATATAATAGCATAATCAAAAACAGTCTACTGGAATTGTGACTAAAAACAGTTGAACTGCGTTCAATCTAGAAATGACTTTCCCACGTTCCTCACACGTGAAACTAGAACTCAAAATTCCGCAATCAAACAAGATCCTAATCAAAACAAGAATCTGATACTAAATACCTACACCCAATTAACTAAATAAAGGACGCACTAATTACACCTACTGAGCCAACCATCTGTGACACTAGTACTAGCGATTCTATGTTCAGCGGATGTCAGTACTAAAAAGTCAAAAAAGGATTATTGTTTGCAAAATTCATCCTGGAGTCCAGCCTCGGCAATGAAGGAAAACATAGAAGATCAGACCTCCAGCACACGAGAAATCAGTGGGCCCACTCTGATAATTCAAAATGGCACTAATTCGTAAAAATGTAAAGACCCTCAATAAGGATGACGTTTATCAGTTATTATTGGACATCGCAAGAAAAAATACCATTGGCTCGTATTAGCATACACAGGCATTATTTATGCCCGAGATGTCCGAATTTCCACTTGCGATGAAGCCAAATGACAACAGTAAATGGGCGTGCAAGACACTTGATACTTTGTATGTTGATACAAATAATGGATTTTGCCAACGAATTTCCAAAGGAGTCCTTCAACTCCAAACCACTCGGGCAATGTTTAAAATCAACTCAAATGCTAAAGAGATCAATGATGTACTATCATGGCACCCAAACAACAATCGGTGCATTGAATAACCAGGACCTGACAAGCTTTGAGTCAAAAAAAATCTGATTGGAGATCGTTTCACAAGTCCATCATCAAACTGTACCTAAAACAAATCCTAAAACAAGAAGAACCCTAATCTGGAGTGCAAAATATCGTCCCTGCCCTCTGAGCCAGCTCGAATTCGGAGATGAATTCCCAACTGCTGCGATCGCAAACAATCGTCCCTGTCCTCGGAGCCAGCTCGAGTCTCTGTGGATGATGATCCCACAACTGCCTGAAGCTCAACTATGTCGTGACCTCGGAGCTAGCTCAAGTTTTTGTGGATGATGAGGATTCCCTCAACTGCTGGACACGCAACATCGTTCCATGCCCTGGCAGCAACCTCGAGTCTCGGTGGATGATTGCCCTAACTGCTGAAGTGCAACAACGATTGTTCCTGCCCTCGATGTCAGGTCGTGACTGTGAGATGGATGCAGAAGCTCGAGTCTTTGTGGACGATGATCCCCAAAATGCTGAGAGCGAAACCATTGCCCCTGGCCTTCGGAAGTCAACTCGAGTCTTGGTGGACGATTACCAAACTGCTGATGAAGCCGAAACTATCGTCCCTCGCCTCGAAGTCAAATGTGATGTGGAGATGTTCAGAGTGGGAGGTAGGAGGTCTTTAACACTATGGCAACTCGGAGCGAAAAGATAGAAGAAGGTGACAAGATGCTAAGGGACCGAAGGAAAGTACCTACCAGCAATACGTGACTTGATGATAAGTGAAGGTTAGGCAATAAAACTAAAAAACTGTGGTCACCTAGAGAGTTAGTAGAAATTCTTATGTACATTACAAGAAAGAAATAATAAGCCCTTTCACGCCCCCCCTTAACACCCTAGTTGAATAGGAACATCAACCAATAATGCCTGAACGTACTGATAAAATACCTACCTGAAATCACTAACATTAGCCTAGACACACAGACTTTTATTACACCTCATTGAATAGTACTGACAACCGAAGACCTTAATGCTGAATCCTCCTCCAAATGTCTCCCTTCCTAACAGACCATCACTATTCTCCCTCCCCCTAAACTCCCATGCCAGCAACCTTTAAGTTTCTAAAATGCATCCTCAATGTCTGCTCTGTCCCGTAAACAAAAATGAAGGAACTCGAATACTAACTAAGAGTCTATCTCCGATATATTACTGCTCTCAGAACATTGGCTCACTCTTCATGAAACTAATTCTTCTGTATTCAAACTATTGTAAAGGTAGATTTTTTCGTCGATCCAAGTTCATCATGGAGGAGATTGCAATTTCTCGCTAAACCTAATTAACGGATTCCTATCCTGAGGTCAAATCGTATCATTGAGAAAGTTTTGAAGTACTGGTGCCGCAGGTTCCGGGCAAATATGAACATGAACTTCATATTCTATCCGTTCGAACCGATCGCCTATCAGGCACTTAAATAGATTTCTACTCAAGTAGCACGAAGTGTACTCATCTTTATCACCAAAAATTTCCAAAAAGCAGATATCATTTTATGTAGTGACATAATGTAGACTTCTAAAACATCCCCAGCTCAATCGAAACTGCTCGATTTAGTTCACTCATTTAATATCAAGGAGACCATTGTCACACCAACCGCCTCACTGAACAAGTTGTGTCCCTATGACAAATCTTCACAACTATGACCCAATGATGTTCTGCAGGCAAGCTCACAGACACAGTCCGTCCTCGATCACAATACTCCTCATGCTCAAACATTTCGCCGCTCTAACAAAACCCTTCCTCCAAAATTAAAATAATGAAACGTTTTCTCAATACAAAAATACAGCCAACTTTCAGACAGTGCTAAGTACTGAAAAGTGCAGTCGCTGCCCTTCCTGGAAATGTGGACGAATCCTCTCAAGATTCCATTCCACATTCCCATGTCATTTTAACAAATCATTTCCGATAAAAAGTTGTCCTCTTACTAAACCGAAAGGTCAACGCACCTGGATCTAGCACGATATGAGATGTGAAGCCCAGAACTTGAGGATCCTCCATTCTAAACTGAAGTCTTCGAACAACCAAATACATAAATAACAAATCGTGGACTTAAAAAGTCCAGCTTAAAAATCTACGTCAAGTCTAAAATTCCCTATAATGACTCCAAAATCTCTGAATCTAGGACACATCAAAAGCAATTTTGGTCCATGATCAAATCACAGGACACTGACTCTAAACCCAAATGCGACCTCACGCTAACCATTAATGGTGAATTATACAGATGCATCTTCTCAATGCGACCTTTTAATGAATTCTTCATCACTAATGTAATATTGGTAAAACCCAATGTGCAAATCAATACTCCCCTCCCTCGAAACCCTTGCCACTCCGTTAGGCCATCCCATCTTCTCTATCATACACTATCTTGAAGTAGCTAGGTAAGTAGGACAAATGGTTCAATCACTCATATGGGACTAGATGAAGTGCCAGGCTCTATTCTATCCAAGTGTACGGACTTCTCTTCTGCCCCACTAGCATACATTATTAACGATCCTTCTCTGAAGCATTTTCCCCTCCAAGGCTAAAGCAGCAAAAATTATAACCTATTTATAAACACAAAGTAAAAATCTGAAAGACAAACTATCGTTCCATCTCCCTTCCTTCTCTTTTTCAAAATAGTTGAATATATCATGCACGATCGTCCAAATATCATTTCTAATCACCACAAACATTATCTTCCTAGTACCACGGAACTAATTATGAAAAACAAATCAACCACCAGGCAATCTACAGTTTCTGTCCCCCCACCTCTATTCTGCTCTCGACAAAGGGCGACCAAAGCTGTAGGATGTTCTACTACATGACCAAGGCTTTCGACACCATTGATCACAAAATTCTTCTCGACAAACTAACATACGTTACGGTATCAGTCGGGTAGCTCTTGATTGCATTCCTCTTTTTGCTGGCCGTACCCAAGTAGTGGAACTCCAAAAAAAATCGAATAGTCAATCCCGTCACAAACAACCCGCTCTAAAATCTAGCCTAATAGTCTGCGGGGTCACCAGGGATCAATTTTGGGAACATTAGCCTATATCCTTCTCTGTACAAAACGACCAGTCCGACTACTTAAAGAGGGCACTCTCACAAAATCTGCTGATGATCTCACACAACTGATGGACACTACCCAAACTCCAACCCATTCAAGGACCTGCCCCCTAATAGCAATCAAGTTACTTAATGTCATCATACTGCCTCGGAAACACAACCTCACCATCTCACGCTCTAAAATGTTTACTATACTTTCACACCCTATAAGATCCCTACTGCCAGTCACCTTGTTCGTCTTGACTCTGATACCTATCCCCGACGCTACACAGTCAAAGTCCTAGGCCTTGCACTAACGGATAATCTAGACTGGTCCAGCCATGTAAACCATCAGTTGACAGCAAAATATTATATGGCATGCCTAACTCAAATGCAGAAAGCTCAAACAAATAGTTCACCCCACATCCTATTGCTAGTGTACTTTGCACCATTCACTCTCACTTATCATATGGCCTGTAGTTGGGGGAGCTTCCCCATGCGAACAGAATATGAATTATCCAAAAAGAGAGACTGGTCGTATCATAGCTGGTGTCTCCAGAAGACAATCATGTAGAGAACTTTCAAGGAAACTTGGTATCCTACTCTAGATGTACCATTATAAAATCAGCCGCAGATTCGTTACACCAACAGTAACCTCTCCATCAAATGCTTCTGTGCAATCCCATAAACACTAGAGCCAACATCACATACACAGGCCCTCAACAATCTGCGCCTTTGCACAAGGCCCGTGAATATAATCTTAACCCTCTAAAATAAGCTCACTGACAACATCAAAACCTCTTGCAACCCTGGTCTCCTTTTAAAATAAGTTGAAACAATATTACAGCAAACAGATGTTACGCATCAATGACTACCTTCCGTAAAATATTGCAGTGAATTCATTTCTTCATTATAATATTTACAAATATAGAGTATAAACCACAAAAAAGCACTGTCATTTAAAATATGTGCAAATGTTACCCTAGACGAAATGATGTAACAAAATTCTATATAGATATATATGTGCTTACACGCTTCCTTGGATGCGCAGGTAGATAAGAAACATTACTGCTTGTACATACTCAATTGCTGTTTTCTGTGCATTCAGCAAATTCTCATCACAATAATAACATCAATATTGCTTGATATCCAACTTTTCTTTCATTCGAGATGAATTCTAATACTAGTAGTGGCATCTATGATTTTGCAGATTACTTACTTTAACTAAACACTAAAACAATACAATCAGCAAACACACAACACATATATAGATATCAATATATACGATAGACCACATCTACTGTAAATCCTGCTGTGTCCGTGACATTAGCAATTACGTAGCAAAAGACATTAGATCAATATCTGAATTATATCCAATTTTTCTTTATTCTATATCAGATCAATCAGTAGGGGCATATTGGAATCTACTCTACTACATAAAACACTAATCAACAATCAAATCACATATATATAATAGACAATTGACTCCGGGAATCATTGATGCTCTCTGTGCAATCAGCAATATTATCCATAGCACATCAAAAATTGCTTTCATATCAACTTTTCATTATATATGAGTTCTTAATCTATAGTAGCGAATTGCTATTGTTTGCATCTACTCTACTAAATAAACACTGTGTTATCATTATTCATCAACAATGAATCATCTATCTATATATATATATCAATATTATCAATCATCATACATAATCAATAATCAATATCCATACCCAATTATCAATTATGCTTTATATCCAACTATTCTTTTCTTCTAACCACTGTGATATCATTATAATTACTATCACTTTTTTTAAATTAATTATTAATTATAGACTATTCATTTTCCCCTGAAAAGAGTTATACTTGTACACTGTACTAGTCTAAGTGAATAAAAATATCTATCTATCTATCTATCTATCTATAAAGGGATTGAGTCCTCTTAAACAGCCCTCGGACGTCCCTTCACAATAATGTCCTACCCGCAACATACTATTTAGACACCTGGGCCCCGATTCATGTACATTTTTATCCCGGTATAAGCAGATTTTAGGTGGTAAAAAGTGCGGTATAACTCCAAATCCAATTCATGAAGACTTATCCCGCCTCGCAGGGAGAAAAGAAAATATGTAAACAGATGGCGGACATTTTAAATTTTGCGTCTATGTGTCAAACGAGAAAAAGTTGTCATTACTCTCATAAAAAAAATCAGAAACCGTCTCGGGCCTAGGCCCAGATGTAGAAAATTATTCATAATACAACAGTGTAGGGCCCAAGTTCGATTGGCTATAGGACTAGATACAATTATACTAACATAACACGTTGACAAGCCCTTGGCCTCTCCTAGGCAACCCTAGCCTGCAAGACCATGTTTTGACACACATCCCGCACAAATAACTAGTTTTGATTACTAAAGTCCCTTTTGCAGATAACAATAGTATGATAGTCCTAGGCTATTCCAAAATTTACGGCAATAAATACGCCTTTTCTTTCTTTTAATGATCTCACGCAATCTTCTTTTCAATAAATAAAAATGTAAAACAAAAGATGGTGCAAATTTTTAGTGGTCGTTTGCAAATCTGCTGATTTGCATGGCTGTGGAATGCAGTGGAAAAACATTTGTTGTACTTGTTGTTGGATTGAAATTTCTGATTGGATGGAGTTGCTCAGACTTAACCAGGCCTTATCCTGCCATGTCCTGCATTATACCGTCCTTATACCACTTATACCCGGGATAAATGTACATGAATCGGGGCCCTGAAGAGGGGCATGAATTTCAAAATGGGCAGGCTTCTTACAAAAATGATTTATTTACATAACAAAGGCACGGTAAATTTTATGTTAAATGACACATTTAAAAAAAAAAATGTTTATTATGTAACAATTCTTCCTAATTACGAATTTTTTTTGAACACTGTGTATTTTTTGTGCAAATCTGCATATGAAATTCTTTTCTCTTGACCTTTATCTTCCCAGATCACTTTTTCTGCTTTGTACCCATGGTCATAATGACCACATTTTCATTAGTTGTTCTGACTTACCCCAACAAGCACTATTTTGGAGGGAACTAGGAACACCTTTGTGAGGGAAGTCAGATCATGTGGGGTAAGTAAGAACAAGCAATTAAAATACTGTGTAATTTCATGGGGTAAAGGGCGTGAACGTGGTAACATTTGAAAACCTGGGTTA